>PVKA01003307.1:0-111733 GCA_004027165.1 Ctenomys sociabilis | reverse complement strand
TGGTTAACAACCTAAGATCACAAGTCAGAGTTGGAGAAATAGAAGAGCCACAAGGCCAGCCAACATTTTGGCCCTAGCCTTTCAAGGTCAGCGAAGACTCAGGACATAGGAGAACCTGTACTGCAATATCATGAGACTCATGTGAGCTCCAAATTTTCTGAGCAAGGAGATTGTGGAGCCACAGAGGAAAGAGATTGAAATTCTATAGTGTGCCTGGGGAGAGTCACATGAAGAGAAAACTTTCTCTCAGGCCCTCACAGAGAGCAATCTGGTCAAGCATTGGCCGTGACTCATCCATATGGATGACACAGACAAAGGAACTTCAGAATAATGTACAGGACTACAAGATAAACCCTGAGAAGACTTCAATGACCACATAGGAAATATAAAGTACATGTGTTGGTATATAAGTTTTGATCTACCTAGGTCTTAACCATCCAGAGAAAAGTATAAAAGTATAAAAATGAAGTATACATCGTGAGCCCATAATATTAAGCTGAGCTGTAAATGGATATGGTCGAAAATTTCTTTGAATAACTCCCTATGGTTGCAGAATGCTGGACTGTGTTGGATTGTGGTGTCGAGTTCAAGCACCTAAGGTAGTTGAATGTCAATGGAGTGCCCACTTTTGACAGGTGTAGACAAAGGAAGTGTTGTAGAAAGAAAAATCATGATGTGTGTGTATGGACAGTACAGTTGGGATAGATAACGCTGTGCCTCTACATAATTCTATGATGCACAAGATCTGCACTAATGGTGGTTGGACAGGATATTATGTCGGCTTTTAGTGCTATGGTCATCCACTAGGTAAATAATTATTCAATTTTTGATATAATTCAGCTATAAAAATACCTGTAAATATAATATCATGTATGCACCTTGTACAATACCAAAACGTTATGAAAACAGTTTGCAATGTATTGATTCATCAGAAAAAAAAAGAAAGATGTTTGAGATCATCTGTCACTCAAGAAATGCTAGTTGAATAAACACCTGACTTTATTTTGAGGGAGGGGAGGATATGAGCCAGCAATATCTGTAGTATTTTACTTGGGTAAGTTGTATACAAATTAGAGGACAAAAATTACATTGGTGACTTTAATTTCCTTGTGGATTTTCACTGAGGAATCCAAGAAATAACAAGGAGACTCAATCTTGAGTTTGCTGTATAACTGGTAGTCAACACACTATTTAGGAACCCATACCGTTGGTGTTTGAAATATAAAACTAAGGGCCAGGGAAATAGCTCAGTAGAATAAGCACTTGCCTGGCAAGCACAAGGGCCTGAGTTCAATCCCAAGCTCTGGAAAATAAAATAGAACTATTACTTACTAAAGGTAACTTTGGCTGAGATATTCTTCCTCCAAAAATGGGAGAAATTAATTTATCTAGGAGAGTTGTTATAGGAGAAAATGGGATACACTGCATAAAATAACGAGCCTAGCCCCTAGCGTGTGATAATTACGGTGTCTCTATTCTTGCATATGTTATAAAGCATTCCATCAAGTGCGATGTTTCCATCCATCCCTCTGTGATATGTCTTGCTCAGCTCTGGGGTCCACATTAGCAAATTATAAAGATGACTATTTGGAAAATGCATAAAATTTCCCACTACTGGGTGCAGCAGAGCTGCTTCCCCTGAAGTTTTCCTTTCTTACTGTGAGCAGAACATGAGTTTCAAGGAAGATAAAGCAAAAGTGAAAGACTGTCACTTGTTTTATGTTTGCAGGAGCTAGAGATGCTTTTAGTACAACTGTCAATAAAGATTTAAAAAGTGAGAAAAACAGGGTGGGGTGGAAGAGAGGAGTGAAGTAAGTGGCGCAAGTGAAGATTTGATGTGGTGGTCAAGGAAATCCAATTCAAATTCAAGGAAACCACAGTGCAAAGGAAACTAGTGGTTTCCCTAAGCATATGTGGGAAGGATTGAGAAGTGAAAAGGTATACATTCACTAAGGTTGACTTTATCCTGACATGGAGTTTCGTGAGAAGGAACCCAAGTTTGTTTAATAATGTTGGGTGTTCTTTACAAGAATGGAGGAGAAAAATTCAAGAAAGAGAAGTAAAAGTAGTTGGGAAATCAGCTTGGAAAAATAGAGAATCCTCTTTAGTTTCACTAAAACAAGATCAGTTGAAACTTTCCATCAAGATCATTCAATTTTCTGTGTCTCGTGTTCTTGTTTCAATAGAAAAGTACAATTTGTTCTTTTCATAAAAATATAGAGTGCAATCAACGTTCAAAAAGCATTTATGTGCACAGGTCTAAGACAGGAGTTACATATCTCATAATAGAAGGTACATGTCTTTCTTCAATGGACCATTCACTGCGATGGAACTGTGCCCTTATGTATGATTTTCCTTCTTGCAAAAGTGCACTTTTCCTATGCTGGTGACCACAGTCAGAATCTGACTTCAAGTGCCACAAAAATGGCATTTTCTCAGAAGCCACTCAGGAATAATCACTCACTATTCTCTTTCATTCCATTCCATTCCATTTGTCTAAAAACATACATACATTTAGTCCATTTCTAATATTTTTTCCTTAAGTCGTCATATTTGTCAAAGTTTAGTTCCAGTAACAAATTTATAACACATTCTAAAAAGAAATCTCAGCTTATTGGGATATGGTATTATAGTATGGTTGATTGCAATAATCTATCATGTTCCAAACACTAGAATTTTTTCTCCAAATTTTGTCTAAATAGCACCTATCCTTCTTAGGCATGTCCCCTTAAATATTGAAAACTTCAGCATGGTGATTTTATGTGTTTTCCACCTTGTTAGTAAAGCAAAGTGTTATTCTATGATGAAGAGAGAAATTGACCTAAGAAATATTAATGGAAAGCCTTTTAAAGCACTTTATCCTCTGTGATGCACACAAAGTGAATACAATGAGCTTTATATTTGGTTCTCATCAGTAAGGTATATATACACACCACTTCACAAAATATTCCTTTGCAGCTTGGTTTCTGAGCAGAGTCTGCTGATTTTACAAGGTTTTGCTGTCCATTAACTCTGTAAGAGGACTTTCCTCTTATGAAAGCAATGAGTGGGTTTCTCCTTGGCTTAGTTCATCATTAACAAAATAGTTCAGTAAACTCTGCTTGCAGAATCCTGATTATGGTTGATAATATAAAAGGAGGTAAGGTACACAACTGACATTATTGGGAAAGTGTCTTTTCATGTGGTAATCAAAGTCTTACTGGAGTAGAGAGAACATGGTGTTCATATGAGAAAGGAAAATAGCTTAGGGAACACCCGTGTGTCTAAGTCAGGAGTTAGAACTCTACTTAGAGAAGATACACATGCCACTGTTTTCTTTATTTGTGTGTGTGTGTGTGTGTGTATGTGTATGTGTGTGTGTGTGTGTGTGTGTGTGTGTGTGTGTAGGGTCTACAGTGTCTCACTATGTAGAAGGGACTCGTCGCGATCCTCCTGTGTTCAGCCTTCCAAGAGCTGGGATTACAGGCACCTGCCACCACACCCAGTCTCAGTCACCCTCTCAGCACACTCCAGGGTTGGGGCCAGCATCGCAGGCCACTGTTTTCATGTTGTATTAAATGTTATTGCCCTAGAATCCAGTAACCATGTTGTGAGGAGGGCTGCGCTTATAGCCCTGTAGCACAGTGCCTACCTGGCAAGTGCAAGATCCTGAGTTCAATTCCTAGCACAGAGAAAAAAGGTGGGGAGGAATTATGAGCCGACACAGAACAACATCCTCCCTTTGTAAGTGAATAATCTGGCTGAAGAAAATTACTCAATAATCCTGAATTGATGTTTCTGAACATTCAGACACAGGGCCTTCTGGTTCAACTTTCTACATTTTTGTGAACAATCATCAAATGCCATTGTCCCCAGAATACTAACATTACCAGTCAAATAAAGATCACCAATACTGTTATAATAGGTTATACAGTTCTCTACTTAGATTAACATAAACCTAAATTTTCAGAGTGAGCTGTGAAACAAAATTTTATTGAATAAGTATTTAGAAAGAACAGAAAAAAAATACTTCTTATTACTCATAAATAACTGCCTTATGTTAAGTTTGCCACAAAATTCTTTACCTGAATTATATCCTTGACTTCTCATTGCATAAGTAGGAAGTCGTTAATTCTAGGTGGGGACAGCTTTCCGACATCCTTACTCTTGTCTATGGACTCTCACCAATAATTGTCTTTACTCATTTTCCTCATCTCAACACTGAGCACCCACAACGGAAGGCTCATAGCTTTAGGAATGCCAGTCTGTGGAGAGCAGACTGAAGTGTGGAAGGGCAGGGGAAGAGCCTCTGCAGGGGTCATGGCTGCCTGTCACGAAATAGTGGAAAGGGAAAATCTGAGCAGGAAGTTCCATCTGCCCAGATCACACCCACAAGGAATTGCCTCTGACCAAGATTAAGCTCCTAACAGCTGTGAACTCATCAGTGGTCTAGCACACTAATTAGTATAGCAGCCCTGTGGTAAACTCACCTTCAAAACACATGAAGTTTTAGTGGACGCCCCAGAACTAAATCACAGGTTTTATGATCTCCCTGTCCTTTGTCCATTCTTCATAAAATTCTCCTTGACTTCAGGCTCATAGGATTATTACAGTCCTTCCTCCTCCAGGTCCATGGACAGTAGAAGGTTATAGAGGTTAATAGTCTCCAGGAAGCATACCAGCCCTAGTCCCTTGCCAGTATATCACCTGTACCTTTGTGAATACTGCATGACAGACACGTTTCCTTTTTATATTAATTTATAGAGGAGAAGCTGATCCTCAAAACCAGAGAGGTAACAAATGTCAGAAGTTAGACTTAAATAAGTCTTATATCAAATAACAGCCCACACTAATGTGCTGTTTTCTGTTCATTCTCCTTCCAGGATATATATATATATATATTTGGATATAAAATTCTAATTTTTACCCCTGTTGTCTCTGAAATTTTTGATAGTCTGATAGCCTACAAAGATGAAAGAAAATAATTCCTAGATCAGTAGGCAGCACTCATATCTTCAGCTACCATAGGAGAGAGTATGATTTTATGAACTTAGATCTAGTTAGCACAGCAAAAAGGTATTAAAATCATCTATAAAATATGCAGATAGTAATTCACCTCTAAAATGCACGCATTTGTGCCCCTGAAAATTTTCAAACACAGAAGATATTTCAAGAAATTTCCATAATGCAAAATTTCAACACCAATGGAATGAACATCTGGTGTGACTTCAAGGTTCATAAATAGGTACTGTTGTACAGGACTAGAAAAGTTACCAAAGTCAAAGGATCACTCTGAAGAATGAATAGTCTTTGGATATCATTTCATCTGCATAGAACTTTTCTTCCTTCTAGGGAAATATCAATGTCAATAAGTCCATTCTATGAGCCAATCCACAAAGGAATGTAATAAGCTACTGTGTTTCTTGTGGTCTTCAAGTCAAGAATCATTACAGTCCATAAATAATAAGGTTGTTTATGACTCTTTTCAGTCAAACAATACATCTTGCTTTCCCAGAAGCATCGTCATACTCTGAGTAACTTTCCAGGATTCTATTGCTTACCCAAATGTAACAGTTTCATGTAGCTTCAGCGGCCATGGGTCCTCTTCTTTCTATGCCATCATGGAAACTCTCTACTCTTTTAAAATCTAATTTGATGAAAATTGTCCTTTCCATGACAGGTTTATGAAATTATACCACATCTTGTACCCCCATAGCTCCTTGTACATTTCTTACTTGTTGGATATGACGGGTGTGTGGCAATCAACCAGCTGGATACTCTGTGAAGGCAATAATTGCTTTTGGTTTTCTTATCTCTGCATCCATAGAACATAGTATATGTCTCACACCATTGGCTTAATAAATATAAATGAACCAATTTGCATATGAAGGAATGGTTGAACGCTTAGACTGGAGAGCAGAATATTTCCAACATTTAATGAATGTTGGACTGTGTTGGACTGTGGTGTTGAGTTCAAGCACCTAAGTTAGTTGAATGACAATGGAGTGCCCACCTTTGACAGGTGTAGACAAAGGAAGGGTAGAGAAAGAAAAAATCATGATGTGTGTGTATAGACAGTACAGTTGGGATAGATAACGCTGTACTTCTACATAATCCTATGACAGGCAAGATCTGCACTAATGGTGGTTGGACAGGATATTATGTCGGCTTCTAGTACCACGGTCATCAACTAGGAAAATAATTATTGAATTTTTGATATAATTCGTGTATAAAAAATAAGATTAGTAAACAGCTACATTCTTAATTTACAGATAAGAAACATCTGCTAAAATAATATCTGTAAATATAATATCATGTATGCACCTTGTACGATACCAAAGCATTATGAAAACAGTTTGCAATGTATTAATTTATCGAATCTGTCTTGTTAAGGTGTCTTGAAACTGTCTGATTGATATTTGTACTTCAATAAAATAAAAAATAAATAAATAAAAAATTAAAAAAAAAAGAAAAAGAAACTGGGAAACCTCAAGTCTTAAGTACTATGTTGAATCACTGTAGGTTTTGAAATAGATATAGAATACATTTATATGAATTAAAGATTTATAAAATTGCTCTGGGCAATAAAACTTCATGTTTAACTAGCTCACCATCATCACTGAATTCATTTGCTGGATAGCCTATCTTGTAGCGTACTGTTTCTCTTTCTTTATGATGCCAGGGATAGAGCAATGAAGGCTTCATATTCCTAGTCTCCTGTGATTTCCCTCTGGTGCACTGTAGTTCACTTTATAGGGCTTCCAAACATACTAGGTTCTGCCGCTAGAACTTAAAAATGTTGCATCATTTTAAAAGGGTCTTTGTAGAGTTGATTAAGTATGAATTTCAAGATGAGACAATCCCCACTTTTTCACACAAGCCCTAAATACTACCACAATTATCTGTGCAAAAGTTGAACAAAAGAAGATTTGAAACACAGAAAATCAATGTAATGTATGGACACAGATATAAGCTAATGTAGCTCCATGTAAAAATGCAAAAGCATCAGTCAACAAACAAAGAAATACCAAGGAAAATATGTATCCTAGAGTCTCTGGAGGTACCAGTCTTCCTGAAACACTGATTTTAGAATTTAACGTCCTAAAATATAAGAAAATGAATTCTTGTTATTTAATACCACAAAACTTGTGGTAGTTTGCTACAGCAGTCACAGGAAATTAATAAACCCATGGCTACAACTCTTGCCTTGTGTGCATAGCTGACTCACAGTTCCTATACAACATATTTATGCATTAGGTATTGCTCTAGGTGCTGCTGATGAAGAAAGGGAAAAAAATCTGCAGATTCTTTATCCTTTTAGGCACTTATGCCCTACTGTTCTGCCTATTGTCGTTGTATTTATTTCATGGTGGCCCTGCTCATATAATATTATAGTTTGTTCTTAAAGAAGAAATCCCATACATCCTGAGTCCTCACTGAAACTGAATGGTTAGGCCGAAAATGCTATCTTTATAGTCCTTCTTTTTCTGTAATTTTCGTCCTTCAAACTTAAGTTGTTAACCCTTCAGAAGAGAAACTTAATGATATTATTACCCTATAACACAGGCAGTGGTGCTTATCCTCACTATCTTTCTGAATATCAAACATACTAGAAATGACATGGAACAGGTACTTTCCATCAAGCATTGATATGTTAAATTTTAAATCCTTACACAATGTGAAGAAAAGCAAAAATGGAAAATAACATCCTGTAACTCAGTGGTGTCCCAAATTTTCTGATCAAGAAGATTATGGGGCCACAGAGGAAAGTGATCAATAAGGTAAAGTGTGCCTAAGGAGCGTCACCTTGGAGAAAACATTCTCTCAGGCTTTCACAGAGAGCAAACTGGTCAAGCAATGACCATGACTCATCCACATGGCTGACACAGACAAAGAATCTATAAACTGTGGTATAGGGTTTCAGGGCAAATCTTGAGGGTATTTAATTGACCTTAGCAGATACAAAAGTTACATTTCTTGTTATATCAGTCTTGTTTTATCTTGCTCTTAACCATCCAGCAGAAAAGTATAACAATGAAGTATAAAAAGTAAAGCTATATTAATATGCTGAGCAACTTCTGACATTGCCAGTCTTATGAATAGAACTACTGGACTATATCAGATTATTTTACTGAATTCATGTGCTTACAATATTTAAATGGTAACGGAAAACCCTTCTCTCACAAAACTAAACAAAAAGGACAATTTAAATTAAGGACCATTTGTATCTATATATACAAAATAGAATAGATATACAGCTTCTTTCTCATAATTCAATGAGAAGAAAGATTTGTACTAATAGTGTTTGGACAGGATATCATGTCTGCATCTTTTACTGTGAATAACTTAACTCCTATGAAGACAACAATATACAATGTATTAATTATTGTAACTGTCCTACTAGCTGTTTTGCAACGGTCTCATTGCTATTTGTGTCTCAATAAAATTAATAAAATAAAGAAGTCCCATTTTCTTCTTCATATTTTTCCCTAGAATATTGAACTGTGTCTGTGTTAGAGGACATGCTCAGAATATATTTAGAGAGATAAATTCAAAGAAATCATAAAAATTCAATAAAGATTTCTAAAGAACAAAGACTGTGTGTGTAACTCCATAGAAAGGTGAATTAGAAATGTGTGCTCTCTGTGGAAGTTGACAATATTAATGCCACTCTGATAGACATTCTGGAGAACATTCCATAACTGCATACATAGGAGAGTGAACCGATATTACCAAAAAGGAAAAATGCCATCATCATCCTAAAATGCACTGAATTATCCAAGTGAGGCAATCCTTCCCATTGAAAAGACATGCCAACAACCCCAGAACAGTGATGGTACTATGCATTGCTTTAGCCAAACAGCCTTTCCTAATTTTTCCTATGAGAAGGCATATAAGTAGTGATATAATCATTCATTAACTGAGCTCCTGAGTATGTAGGGGTTTCCAAGAAAGTGATACATGTGCTTTGTGCCTTAGGGAAAGTATAATGAAGTGGGGTTAAGAAAAATAGCAACCATAGTTGTGCTTGCTGATAGGAATTACAGATTCCTACATCCTGATTGAAATGTGAAATGTGGTGACTGATATCAAACAAGTCAACTTTTTCAGCTTTGCTCTAGAGAAGGACAAGCTTAGTTCCTGCACCCTTGCGAACTACATCTTGGATGAATACTTAGCTTGATTCCTGCCAATGTTCTTGAAGAATTATTCTAAATCATAATGCACGAGAAGCCATGGTTCTAGAATTTCAACTCACTTTGAACCTAGGAATTGCAGGCACACTTTAGTTGGACTAGGTGACTTCACTTTTCATTCCTCTAGCAAGAGCAATTATATATAGTATGGAATATATTATAATACATATGATATATTATAATGCCTATTATAGGGTTGGTGAGATAACTTAGTGGTCTAAGCCACCTGCCTGGCAAGTGCAAGGTCATGAGTTCAATGCCTTGTCGCACAGGCAGTGCCAGCCCTGGAAACCCAGTTGTGCCATGCAATCCCAAGAACCAGACATGGTAGTGCATACCTATAATCCCAGTGGTGGTGATGCTGAGATAGGAGGATCACTGCGAGTCTTAAGATCCTATATCTAAATGAATAAATAAATTTGTAATGTATATTATGTATTATAATATATACTATATAAAATATTTACTGAGATCTATTCATCTTCATATTTTATTGCACGGTAAGCACATTGTTTTTAACTAAATTCAGTTGCCATTGCATTGAGTTAGCCTAATGAAGAGTTAAGGGCTGCCTGACACAGTTAAGAGGATTGACTGATTAATTTCCTCCCGGAATGGCAATCCAGAGATCAGTGTCTCGCTGTTACTCCTCAAAAGATAGACTTTTATCATTAAAGACTCCACTGCAAATGGCTCTCTCTACTTTTCTTACTCTGCCATTCTTAAGTGAGGCTGTGCTTATAGATACTTTTGCACAAATTCACAGGACTTTTTCAGATGGGGTGCCTCATGAAACTAATCTCCCTCTGTTAACTAGTCTCTCCTCACTCACACTCATTTTAAGTTAAGACAACTATGTAAGCATTTTAATAGTTTTCCAAATTAAAACTCAAATCTTCTCTCCACATAAATGCTTCCTCCTTGTGCCCATCCATTCCAGGAATAAGGTACCATAAATCTAGAGTTAAACAAATAAAGCCATATTCCGCGTGATGACTCAGAGGCTGGGAGAAGCAGAGTTCTGAGTCAGAGGAAGCAGTTTAGCATTCTGTAGACAGATTTTTCTGTTTTGTTATTCAGCCTTGTGTAGGATTTAATGATCTGAATCAACTCTTTTTAAAACCCACGGACCCATCTACGCAAAGCAAAAATAAACAGACTTGTTAGAAAAGAGGGCAACAATAGAAGGAACAGGAGCATACACGTGTGTGTACCCCACACCACTGCAAACTCATGACGGAAGAGCTCCTGATGCTGAGCTAGGAAGGGACACAGTGACCCAGGATAACCGCCAGCATCCAACGAAAACAGCCATCTCCATCACTTAACTATAATGCAACACTTAATTTTTGTCATCTTACATATTAAAGAACTAAATGGCTTGATAGTTTTAGTATGTCAGAAGGTGAGGGAGGGAAGAGTTATCATCTTTATCAATGTTTTGACTGTCCTTTTCTACAACCATGTTAAAGAAATTTGAATTCCCACCTGGCATTAGTAAGTTTCTCATTATACTATATTAGGAGCAAATTATTTGTGAACGTTATGAAGCAAGCATTGTTTTGGAAACTGGAGATAATGCGATGCATAAATCAGAAAAAGTGCTCCGCATTTAGGTCATGCACATTACAAAAGGTGTAGGAAATAAGCAACTTCTCCTCAGGGTTAGGAGTCTTGTACTAATAAAAAGTAAAACTTGAAAACAAGAAGTGAAACTTCCTTGTCTTAGTTCCCCCACCCACCCATAAAAAGAAGGTTAAAAAAAAAGAAATAAAACAAAAGATTAGAGTTAAGGCTTTAAAGACAGGAGATGATTCACTCAGCAGATATCTGAGAGTGAAATAGCCATCCTTCTCCCGCTCCAAACTCAAATTAGCACTTCTGAGGACAGAGTCCTCCTGGAGGGGTTAATTCTGCTGGGCAAAGGGTGTGCAAGGGACGATTCGCTCCTGCTGCTCCTTCACCATGAGAAAGCAGAGGGATGCTCTCAGAGGACACAGTACCCAAGACGTCCCCCCATGCCTTTTGGAAATAGCAGTCCTTATCAGACACAACCTGCTGCTCCTTGATATTGGAGTTTCTCATTCCTAGAACTGACACAAATGAGTTTTTCTTCTTTACCAATTAGCCAGGACCCGGTAACTTGTTATGGTAACAAATTGTGCAACTGTCTGATTGATATTTGTACTTCAATAAAATAAAAAATAAATTACAAAAAAAGAAGACAGGAAGTACATGTTCTATGAAACAAAGTATCTAAAAGGTTGATAGATTGACTACAAGGCTAGTTTGATTATCCTGGAGGAAGATGTGGGTGAAAGACCAGCAGGTAATAGAGAAACCATGAAGACCAAGCGGAAGACCAAGCGGTTACGGATTGCTGGACCTTCGTGGTCTTTGGCTTCTTCTAAGCCAAAGAAGAGTCCACCATATCAAATAGTTTATACACACAAGTTTATATTCTGGGGTATTTACCTAGCCAACAATTGTTTTGTTTGGTGGGATATATACTTGCTTAAAGTTTCTGCAGATACAAATAACTAGAAATATTGGCTTCAATAATTTTTCAGGAAAAGTGAACAAGGCTGGTTGATGTTTATATTTATGACACCAGTAATCACAGGACAGACAGTAAAAAACAAATTGTTACCTTAACAGCAGAACAATGAGCATGCTGCTTCATTCTCAGATTCAGTTCAACACCTCACGCTTCCCAGGTGGGTACGTATGCCACTGAGCTGCCTCACCAGCCCCTGCTTCATTCAGTTCTGAACTGGGCGTATCATTCTACATTTTGCAAATAAAAATTAAAACATACGGACAACCAAAAAGTTCAGAGGATGAAAGGGCCTACAACCAGGCACAGGGGCCAAGGTTTTGATCCCCTGAGCCTGCCATGCCAGCCTGATCACTGGTGCACCATAAAAGGGTAACTGAGACTTGGTGTGGTGGCTCAGGCCTGTTAATACAAGCATTTTGGAATCTGTACATGGGAGAATTACAATGAGTGTGATCCAGTAGTGAGACCCTGAACATGCTAAACATGCATATATCTGTAGACCCTTCCCTAAAACTAACTAAATAAATAAATAAAATTAAAACACAGCAGAGAACTGGCTCGAGTGGATAGACTGAGCCAAGGCAGGCAGGCCCAATTTGTAAATTTCTTCAAGTATATATAGTGTCTTCTTCTTAGTGCTGGAAAGGAAATGTATTGGTTACCGTGTACCAGATGCTGTTTCCACGAGTTAAAGTATTTAAGCCCAAGTCAGTAGATGAAGAGGTCCATTTTCCTAATGAAGTGGCTGAGCAAAAGAAGTTAGCAAACCGCAGGTCGGGTGTTCCATCTCTGAGAGCCTGACTTTAGAACACACTTTGGCTATTACAGTATGATGCATCAGTTTGAAAACTGAAAGTTTATCAGGAGTTTTGAGGCATTTCTGAAAGTTAAGCCTTAGATAGGATCCGACGAGATGCATCGTTGCTCTATTTTAAGACAAACATAATCAATCTGGCAGGTCCCTTGTTCACTAAGCTTAGACCCAACAGTTACAGGAAGAGAGTGAGGAAAGGAACTTAAACCCTGCAGCTCTCCTGTCTACATCTTAACGGATATGGGGCAACTGATATAGTTGCCCGAAAGAGGCAGAATTTGTAGGGGCACACTTGGTAGTAGGAGATGGGAATGTATTACAAATTTCATAGCTGGGATCAAAACTATTATTCTGGGGCCAGGAAGATAGCTCAGTATAATAAGCGCTTGCCTGGCAAGTGCAAAGGTCTGAGTTCAATCCCTGGCTCTGCAAAAACAAACAAACAAAGTTATCACTGTTTCCTCCCTCCCACATTGAACCCTTCATGCTCTCTCATGGGAAAATCAACTTATCAGCCAGACAGCAAGAATTAGTCAAATAAAGTAGTATAGAAGTAGATGTTCCATCATCATCAAACAAGGGCAGGGATGTAGCTTAAATGGGTGAAAGTGAGTCTCATGCACGTTTGGCCCTAGTGTTCATACTCAGCAAAAGAATAAGTGCACACATAAAATTAGCAAATATTTTCACAATACCACCCCATGAACATCAAACTAAATGCACAGGAAAAAATACACATATATATATCTATGGGGCAAATTGAACCATTAGCCCATTTTAAAGGCTAAAATTCTATGGCACCCCTTGGATCTTATTTACTCTTTCATTTTCTTACACTAGGGAGATAATACAAAGTTACATGTGTGTGTCTGGCTTATTTCACCATGAATATAGTCTCTAAAGTACAATATATATAGTGAGAGGAAAAGACATTTCTCAAAGGGAAGAACAATTGAGATGAAGAAAAAGACAAAAGAACAAATGGTAAAAAAGATACACATATATTTGTACACACACACACACATATGTGTATATATGTGTATGTATATATATATATATACATATATACATGCATACATATATGTTATGTAGACACACAAGATAGCAGAGATAATTGTACTACTAATTTTTATTATTCCATTGAAGGAACAGCTAGTGATTATATCGCTCGATCAGTTTTGCATGCCTACATGTTAATCTGACTAAGCAACTACTTTGAGCATAGCAATAAGCAATATTATAACCATTGTTAACTTCCTGTCATCTTTTGTGAAATCCTGTGCCGTTGTTGCTTTTTCTCCTTAAAAAAATAAATAAATAAAAAGAGGCTAAAAGTCTGTTTTCAGATATTTAAGAAGCAGCTTGTATTCATAAGGCAAGAACTGTTTTTTTTTTTTTTAGTAAAGACAGAAGCAAATATTGGTAATTAGAAGGGTGATTGCTACAAATAGAAACTCAGTAGCTGGGCTGGATGGCAGGAGAGAAAAGGCTAAAGAATAAACAAGAGACTGAAGGGAGAAGCAAAGCTGCAACTTCCTAAAAGTTAGAGAAAAACTTAGAAAGCTGGAGGGCTGTCCCAGAAATTTGGGTCAGCAGAAAGAAACAATAGGGAGTATTTAGCTTTAACATAACATAAAGAAGAACAATAACAATAGTATATGATGATATTTACTAAGCAAATATTTTCTTTTGATTATGAATCATTTGAAGCTCTGCATATAGAAGTTTACTTATTTAATTTACATTTCACACAAGTTTTAATGTTGTACATATTTCATATAATGAAACCTGGGAAGAAAACACTAAAGCTAGGTATTTTGTGTAAGAAAGGCCAGACAAATTTATAAAAAGATGGACTAAGAATGTCATATGAGGCCATAGTTGACTCAAATGCAGCAATCACATAGCTAAGGCTGAATTATAAATGTGCTTGAGACAATGGGATGTCATAGAGTCATGACAATGAATGATGTGGAAAAAGTAAATAAATGAAGTAGGTAGATAAAAAAGGAAATTTCACACTATGAAGATGGTTTCATTTAAAGATTTATATAAAATAGTCACACAAGCCCAGGCGCCCACACACAATGATGGGTTATGACAGTACTAGAGACGCACTGCTGCAGAGTGGACAAATCCAGGGACAGGAAAGAAATAGGGCAGAGAGGACAGTGAAATCAGACCTGAATTTGTCTCAGTGTGCTTCTCTCGTGATCTGGGTAATGATAGATTTATCAAAGTACAAATTTAAAAGAGAGAATATTGGAGGAAATATTTATTTGTAAACTGTAAGCTTTTACCTGTTTAGTCAAAAGTCTTTTTTTTTTTTTTTTTTTTTTTTTTCATTTTAGGGAAGGGTATGTAGGGTTTTCAGGGTCTTGCTACTAAATTGGACTGGTAGTGATTCACCTGTCTACAGACTCCCAAGACCTGGGATTACAGGCACGTGCCACCATGCCCAGTCTCAACCGCCAGCTCAGCATGCCCCAGGGGCAGGGTACACATATCAAGCCCTGGGTCAGGCCCTGGCCGATGAGTCTGCTTGCAGGCACATTAATCCACTGAGCTATTTGGCCAGCCCTTAGTCACAATTTTTAAATTTCATGTTGGCGGATGTTCTTAGTATGAATTGCTGCTTTTAGGAACACCTTCCATACATCCAAGCAGGAAGTTATGAATTTATCTACAATTAGACTTAAAGAAATTGAAAAGAAGGATCAAACAAGAAAAAGAAGACTGCTATATATTGGTCAAGGGAAAAATTCAAAAGGAAGTGGTAACACTTATAAATGTCTATGCACCAAACACAGAAGCACTCAGTTATGTAAGACAAATCTTAATGGGCATAAAAACCCTAATATCTAAGAACAAAATCTTAACAGCAGACCTTAACACAAAAAGATAGATCAAAAAGACAAAAAGATAGATCAAAAAGACAGAAACTTAGCAAGGAAGTTACAGAACTGAACCAGAGTTAGGAACAAATGGACCTGGTGGAGATTTACAGAGTGTTCCTCCCAACCACAGATGAATACACACTTTTTTCAGCTGCACATGGGTCATTTTCCAAAATAGACCACATACTAGTCCAGAGGTCATGTGTAAGTTTATGGATGAAAACAGAAATTATCTCATGCATATTATCAGACCACAGTGCAATGAAACTGGAACTAAATGATGAAAGAAACCAGAAAACCTGCTAAATTCATGGAAATTAAACAACAAATTAGCAATCAATGGGTCACAGAAGAAATTAAACAAGAAATTCAACAATATCTACAATTCAATGAAAATTCAAATCAACTTCCCAGAATTTATGGGATGCAATGAAAGCAGTTCTTAGAGGGAAAATCATAGCTATAAACTCACACATTAGGAAAACAGAACAGGAACAAATAAACACCCGAATATTGCACCTCAGACATCTAGAAAAAGAAGAGCAAACAAAAACCAGAGTGTAAAGACAGGAACAAATCATAAAGATTAGAGCAGAAATTAATTCAATTGAGATGAAGAAAATAGTTCAAAGAATCCACAAATCAAAAAGTTGGTTCTTTGAAAGACTAAATAAAGTTGATAATCCTCTAGCCAACCTCATCAAAAAGAGGAAAGAAAAAATTCAAGCACATGCAATTAGGAAAGAAAAGGGTGAAATCACCACAGACACAGTGGAAATTCACAAGATTATCAATAGTTACTTTGAGATTCTTTATGCTCACAGAATAGAAGACATAGAAGAAGTGGACAGATTCTTCAAAAGGTACAAATTACCAGAACTGAACCAAGAAGATATAACAACTCTCAATAAGCTGATAATAGCCAAGGAAATATGAAACGTAATAAAAGGCCTACCGACAAAGAAAAGTCCGGGTCCTCATGGAATCATAGCTGAATTCCACAAGAAATTTATACAAGATATAATCCCTACACTCCTCAAACTCTTCAATGAAATTGAAAAGGAAGCAGTCATCCCAAAAACATTTCTGGAGGCAAGTATTATACCGACTCCAAAACCAGGGACAGACAGAACCAAAAAGAACCACAGGCCAATCTCCCTCATGAACATAGATGCAAAAATACTCAACAAAATCCTGGCAAACAGAATACAGCTAATCATCAATAAGATCATACACCATGACCAGGTAGGACTCATCTCAGGGATTCAAGGATGGTTCAATATTCAAAAATCTGTAAATGTAATACACTATATTAATTGACTGAAATCTAAAAACCACATGATCATCTCAACTGATGCTGAGAAAGCTTTTGACAAAGTTCAACACTCATTCATGTTCAAAGTCCTACAAAAAATTGGAATAGATAGACTCTACCTTAATTGATAAAAGCCATCTATGATGACCCAAAAGTGAATATAATCGTAAATAGGGAAAATCTGAAATCTTTTACTGTTAAATCAGTTACAAGACAAGGATATCCTCTATCACCCCTCCTACTCAATATAGTCTTGGAATCCTTAGCAATAGCCATTAGAAAAGAGGGAGAAATAAAAGGAATAAGAATAGGTAAAGAAGAAGTTAAATTATCAGTATTTGCACATGACATGATTCTTTACTTGGAAATCCCCAAAAACTCCACCAAGAACCTACTAGAATTGATAGGGAAATTCAGTAACATAGCAGGATACAAAATCAATACTTAAAAAGTCAATAGCATTCCTCTATACAGATAACAAGCACACTGAAAGGGAAATAATAGAATCAATACCTTTTACAATGGCACCATGGAAAATGAAATATCTTGGAAATCACTTAACTAAGGAAGTCAAATATTTTTTCACAGAAATTTACAACATCCTAAGAAAAGAGATTATAGAGGATTTCAGAAAATGGTAAGATATTCCATGCTTTTGGATAGGAAGAACCAAAATTGTGAAAATGGCCATACTCCAAAAATTGCTGTACAGATTTAATGCAATCCCTATCAAACTGCCACCAACGTACCTCTCAGACAAAGAGAAATCATTCCTAAAATTTATTTGGAACCACAAATGGCCTAGAATAACAAAGACAATCTTGGCCAATAAAGACAAGGAAGGAGGTATCACAATTCTTGACTTGATATTATACTACAAAGCCACTGTGATAAAAATCAACATGGTATTGGCAATGAAATAGGTCTGAGGATCAATGGAATAGATTAGAACATGCAGAGGCATCTACAATCACACTCAGTCATCTGATCTTTGACAATGTGGACATACAAGCTTAATGGAAGAAAGATAGCCTCTTTAACAAATGGTGCTGGAAAACATGGCTTTGTACATGCCGAAAACTGAAACTTCACCCAGCTCTATCACCATGCACTAAGTTAAAGTCAAAGTGGATTAAATATCTAAACATTAAAAGAGAAACACAATCACCTGGAAGAGAAAGTAGGAGGAACTCTTGAAGACATAGGGGTAGGTAAAGAGTTCATGAACAAACATATATTTTCATGGGAAACACTTGAAAGAATCAACAATTGGTATCAACTCTTTTTGAGGAGTTGCTCAATGTCGAAAGAAATTGTCAATAAAGTGAACAGGCAACCCACACATTTCAAAAAACTAGCTAATAAGCAATCAGACAAAGGTCTGCTGTCTAGAATATATAAAGAACTACAATATAGCAGGGCCCTCCAATTTAAAGACCAAATTCAGAAGTGGGCATCTGAAATGAATACAGACTTCTCAGAGGATGAAATTAAAGAAGTGAATAAATATATGAAAAAATGCTCCACATCGCTATATGAAATGCAAATAAAAACGACACTGAGATACCATCTCACTCCAGAAAAAATGGCTATCATAAGGTAATCAACCAACAACAAATGTTGGAGAGTTTGTGGGGAAAAGGGAAATCTTCTCCACTGCTGGTGGGAATGTATACTGGTACAACCATTGCAGAGATCAGTGGGGAGACTCCTCAAATGAGTAGGACTAGAAATCCCATTCAAGCCGTCTATTCCCCTACTGGGAATTTTCCCAGAGGAACTGAAAACATTATATCAGAGTGATATATGTGTACCTATGTTTATAGCAGCACAATTTGTGATAGCAAAGTATTGGAAACAACCAAGATGTCCATCACAAGAGGAAGCATTGAAAAACATGCAGTATTTCTATATAATGGAGTATTATTCAGCTGTAAAGAATGATAAACTTGAAGCACTTATATTCAAGAGGATGCCATTTGAACATATACTGGTAAGTTAAATCAACCAGACACACATGTGCAAATATAGTATAGTCTCCCTAGTATAAGAAGTCAAAAGAAGAAATACAAATAGACATGTACAACAACAACTAAAGACAATTGAGTCAGATTGTTAGGGCAAACTGAATGGCATATGCTGCAGTGTGCTAATCAGCTTTTCTTCTGGATGGTTAATAGCCTAAGTTCACAGGTTAAAAATAGGAGAAATAGAAGAGCTGCAAGGCCAGCCAACATTCTGGCCCGAGCCTTTCAGAGTTAGCAAAGACTCAGAGCATAGGAGCACTTGTACTATAACATCATGAAACTCAGCTGTCCCCCAATTTTCTGATCAAGGAGATTATGGAGCCACAGAGGAAAGAGACTGATGATCTGTATTGTGCCTGGAGAGAGTCATGTGGAGAGAAAACTTTTTTAGGCTCTCACAGAGAACCAACTGGTCAAGCATTGGCCATGACTCATCTACATGGATGACACAGACAAAGGATCTACAGAGTGAGGTACAGGATTACAAGATAAACCCTGAGGGGACTTCACTGACCTCATCAGAAATAAAAGCTACATCTTTTGGTATATAGGTCTTGATCTATCTCAGTCTTAACCATCCAGCAGAAAAGTATAAAAATGATGTATATAAATGGGCCCATAATAATAAGTTGTGATGTAAAAGGCTACAGTCAACAACCTCTTCATATAACTCACTATTATTGTGGAATGCTGCATTGTGTTGGACTATGTCACCGAATTCAGGCACCTAAATTGGTTTAATCGCAATGCAGTGCTCATCTTTGACAGGTCTAGACAAAAAAAGCGGGAGAATACAAAGGATGAATCATGATGTGTGTGTATAAACAGTACAGTTAGGATAACTATGCCGTGCTTCTGCATAATTCTATGAGAAGCAAGATTTGCACTAATAGTGGTTGGACAAGATATTATGTTGACTTCTAGTAACATGGACAAAAACTGGGGAGATAACAAGGTAGAAGGTGTTAATTGTCTAATCTGTGATATAAATCAGCTGTAAAGAAATAAGATAGGTATATGGCTGCACTCTCTTCATTCACTGATTAGAGACATCTGCTATAATAATGCCTGTAAGTATAATATCATGTATGCACCTTGTACGACACCAAAACATTACAAAAACATTTTGCAATGTATTGCTTTGTTGAATATGTCCTGTTAATTTGTCTTGAAACTGTTTCATTGCTATTTGTTCTTCAATAGAAAAATAATAAATGGAAAAGAGGTTAGTAGTATATACGTGTTTATCTATTTAGCATTACTGAACAGAGGATATGCAGGTGGCCATGTGAGAAGACAAAATTACAAAATAATGATACATGACATTCAGCTTTACGGATTTCAACTCAGTTTGTGCTGGAGTTTAAGGCTGTACAAAGTTCTTGGGGCACAAATGGGAAAAAAGTCTACAAGTGGGTATAAGCACAAAGGTGTTGAGCACCAATTCCCAAGAAGAGCATTTGATTTCAAAAGAAAAGTCCGTTTTTTTTTGTTTTTTTTTCTTGAGATAGAATGAGTACATTCCACCAGATGAGATGAAGAAGACAAAAGCATACTTTGACTTTTGGAGAATTGGTATCATTGATAATTTTAGCTTTAACCATATTGTTTGCTTGTATATAGGCCTTCTGAAAACATCAGCAACTTTGCAGTGAAGCAATACATTATTTATTTGTTATTTTATATGAGAGACAAGTAAAACAAATACCCAAGATAACTACAAACAAGAAATTATTTGCACCATCTACGCACCATCTTTCTTCAATCTTCAACTCAAGCACTAATGTTTTGTGAGGTGAAACTCTTCAAAGAGGAATTCTGTGCTTAATAAATATAAAAATATTTTATGTCCCAATTTATACACACTTAGGAAGTGTTAAATAGTAAAGGTTTTGAGGAATTCTTCAGCAAAGAAATTTGCCTGCTTTATAAGAGAGAAAGTTTCTCGCTTATTTGTATGTGTTTTTATGCATTTTTATTACTATAGCATTCTGTCCAACATGATTTTGCTTTAAAGAATTCAATAACATTCATTTGCACACATTTGCCATTTAAGATTTCCTAAATTATAGACTGTCATATACAGATCCTTACCAGGCCTAGTCTAACCTTGGAAGTCCACCCCTATTAAGTAGACTTTTCGTCTTTACAAGATGTCTACAGACATCTCAATGCAACCTAGAGGTGTTACATGCCTTTTAAGTAAAATATATGCCATGAATATTGAGGTCATGTGTAAAAACATTCTAGCTATAACTGTTAACTCTATTGAAATTCTGTGTAAAAAATGCTGATTTTTTTCATTACATTACTGATGAGGCCAAAACTCTTGATTTGTATTGAGCTGAACAGAGTTCATCTTAAATACATGTGAGATAAAATAACCAGTTTTGTAGGAGAAAGTGATCACTTAAGTGGGAGTATTAAAGTTGCTTGATTCTTTCAGCTCAGTGGGGTTGCCTGAATACCACAAAAAATAATGAGTAAGAACACCTGTAGGTGGTCTCACAAAAGGCATATTCACCTAGAGAGATAAAATAACCCACCACCTGACTTGCAGTGAAGAGGGTTGCTTTTTCTTCACTCTTAGGATTTCTTTCTATAGGATAGAAGTGAGGGGAATCTATTTTCTACTCTTCATTTTAAAGCATAGGTCTCCTTTCTGATAGTTAAAAAGGAAAGAAGCAATATTAATAATATTTACTACAATGAGCAGGTGTCTGCTCTTTCCCTTCTTCCAAGCTGTAACTTTACACACTGGGCCGAGTCTTTGAACAAAATGTGTAACGATATTCCATGGCTTTCCGTAAGCCCTGCCCTGTTGCCTTCAGCTGGTGCTATGTCAACCAGTCTTGCATTTAGCCATAATTTTGCTCTCCTAAATTCTTTAGTAAATTATCACTGGTTTATTTCTTGATCAGTTGACCCCCTAGGCAAGGAAGATGAATATTATTTATTGAACCACTACAGTGTTTCCTCAATTTTAGCAATATTTCAGGTTTGCTGCTCTGTGAAGGTTTGTGTAGATTTCTATCTGATAAATTGCATGGTTGGGTAAATATCCCACTCACCAAGTAATACCCTCAGTGTTTACACACTAGCAGGCTTCATCCTTATAACTTATAAATGGGATAAAAATTATCAAAAATTATCCACATTACACCTCAAGAAATTTCATTGCAATGCACCCAGTCCTTCAGCCTCTGAAACTCTTTGTCTTTCTTTAGTCAGAGTTTGTATGGAAATTAAATGACACTGAGTCTACTCAAAGGAGCAGTTAATGCTTAAAATTGTTGTATTTTTATGTTTTCTTTAAATTTCTTGCAATGTTTACGTTATTGTTTTGTTTTTTTAACCCAGTTTTTCATGTTTATATCTGGTAACCTGAACCTGAGTCTTCCTCTGTAATGTTTAACTCAGCATCATTCAGTTGTAAACTCTATGAGACTGGTGCAGAGTAACTTGGAATAATTTAAAAAAGAGTTCGAAGCTCTCGCTTGGTTTACATTCAGTTGCAGCTGTGTCAGATTAGACAAGTGTTCCATGAGCTTGAAATGTTCGTTCATTTAGGTCATGAAACATAACACTTTCCTTTTAAGTGGAATGTGATGCTGTCTTACAAAATGTTCAACGCGGAGCCCAGCACAAAGAAATATTTAAGTCAAATAAATCAGGTACACATGTGCTAATATTATATTATTGTGCTACTGTGAGACCCTGAAACAGTAATTAATGCATGTTTTTATACCAGGTCTCGCCTGAAAGAGTAATTAAAATCTGAAAAGTATGACAGATAACATGAAAGGGAAAGAATTTGTTCAACAGGAGGGAACAATTGGGATGAGGAAAAGGGCAAATGAATGAAGAAAAAAAAAAACGTATTTGGGACTATAGGAGGTATAGTTTGGATAACTGTATTGTTGATTTCTGCTGGTCTATTTAAAGGAGCAGTTAATGCTTAAAATTTCTGTACTTTTATTTTTCTTTTGAATTTATTGCAATTTTTACATTATTGTATTGTTTTGCCTTGATTTGTTTTTTTTGTACCCAATCTTTCATGTTTATATGTGGAAACCTAAATGAGTAATCTGAAGATGGCATCAGCAACATAGCAACTGGGGGCATGGTATTACAATCACTAGGTAGGTGTAACTTAATGGAAAAAAAGAATGTTTTTATTTTTGATAAATACATTTATGCAAAATTCCCTGCATCTTATGCTTCCTGCAGGAAATATTCCCTTTTCTGAGGCCTACTCTTTGCCTTGCTAACTCCCTTATTCTGGCTTCATATTTCATATTGAATATGCCAATAGCAAGTAATAGGAGACATCAGTAGTCCTAGGAGGGGTGAAGAATTACTAAAAATCTACAGACACATGCATCTAACACTATTTCCTCATGACCCAATATAGTTCTGGAGGGGAGATCCACCTCTGCCAACTTGAATGGATTGAAGATCGTCCACATCATGCCACAGGAATGAAGACAAACCGATATATATACAGCACTTATCTGATGCAAAGTGTTTATAAGCAGCTTTGTCACTCATCTTTTACAAAGTTATCTGATGCCGAACTGTAGCACCATTCCCTCATGACCTAAGAAAACTGAAACTTGCTAAGGTCAAATGTTGTACGTGGAGTTTACCAATTACTAATTGACAGCAAATCTTGGAATAAGAGTGGAATGTGTTTTAGTATATTGCCATCATGTTGTAACAAAAACAGTAAGGTGTATTGTACTGTGTTGGACAGATAAACAGATAAAAAACATAAAGATATGGATATATGTAGCTACACAGGACAGCTCTCCTTCTGACTAGGAGAAAATATACAATAGTACACTTTGATAGGAATATTACACCTAGATATTTCAAATAGCCAAGTATTCAAAATCAGTGGCCTGACTATTTCGAAACAAAACCTTTCCCAGCAATTTTTGCAAATGTAGAAGTCTCATACTATTTTTTTTAAAAAAAGAATACAAAATAGTGATAGAAAAATGAACAGACAAACAGAATTAGAAACAATATAAAACTGTACCAAACAAAGTAATAGGAATTTAAGAATGGGTGCTGTATTACATGATGCTATCTTTAAATTTGTTGTTCAAATTACAGGATATACATATGTAAGATTCATTTAAAGAAACAGAACAAAACAATATAATAACAGAGAAGTTATAAGAGTACTCTGCCTCAGTAAGCCTTCCAGGAATGAGTCTCTGGAGCAGAAGCCAGCAGAGCTCAGAGGGCCCATTCCACCTTGGCAGGCCTAACAGGCAATCAGCAGGGCCCAGCAGTCCTGATAGACAGAGATCAGCTGGAAGGGCCCAATAAAGCAACCAGAACCAACCTAAGTCCAACCAGTCAAGTTCAAGTTCAGTAGATCTAGGCCTGGTGAACGGAGATGTTCTGTTTGGTTCAGACAAGCCCAGACTAGAGTTCACAATGACAACAGAGTCCTCCTGGTTTGGAACTGGGTTGAACAGATCTGCTTGGAAGACTCCAGGTGCATAAAAGAGAGGTACCCAGACAGAACTCAGGGGAACTGATTTAAAAACAAATTCCCAAGTTAAAGATCTTTGTTATGTATCTATAATGGCTGTTCCTATGATCTATGTTGTTTGCAAAAGTCTGTCAATATCTAAATTTCAATAGCTGTTATTAGCATCACTAATTATACTACTGTAACAGGAAACCACGACTGCCTTAATATTTTTGTCCCCTTGCGTAATAATATCAGGAGGTGATTGGGCAACAACCTTACCAAATTCCTACACTGAAGAGTGGAGGAGAGTGTCAAACACAGGTTACAAAGGAATAAACAATACCAGGTAAATATCATGACAAACATAAGTCACCACATTTCAATCATAACCATCAATGTAAACGGAATTAATTCTCCAATTAAGAGAAATAGACAGGCATAGTGGATTAGGAAACAAAATCCAACAATATGCTCTATACAAGAAACACACTTAACTCAAAAGGACATTCATAGGCTCAAAGTCAAAGGATAGAAAACAATACTACATGCCCCAGCACCTCAGAAAAAACCAGGAGTAGCAATTCTGTTCTCAGACAGTCTCAACTTCAAACCAAGAATGATCAAACGACAAAAAGAAGGCCACTATATATTGGTCAGGGGAAAAATTCAAGAGCAAGAAGTAACACTCATAAATATTTATGCACCAAACACAGAAGCCCCAAACTATGTAAGACAAATCTTAAGGGACATGAAAAAGTTAATGTCTAAGAACACAATCTTAACAGGAGATCTTAACACACCCTTATCTCAAAAAGATAGGTCAACCAGACAAAAAATTAGCAAGGAAGTAGCAGAACTGAATCAGAGCTTGGAACAAATGGACCTGGTGGACATATGCAGAGTGTTCCACCCAACCACAGCTGAATACACATTTTTTTCAGCTGCACACGGGTCATTTTCCAAAATAGACCACATATTAGTCCAGAGGTCATGCCTACGTATATGCAAGAAAATACAAATTATTGCTTGCATACTATCTGACCACAATGCAATGAAACTGGAAATAAATGACAAAGGAAACCAGAAAAACCCACTAAATTCATGGAAATTAAACAACACCCTACTCAGCAATCAATGGGTTGCAGAAGAAATTCAACAATATCTAAAATTCAATGAAAATTCAAGTATAACTTACCAGAATTTGTGGGATGTGATGAAAGCAATTCTTAGAGGGAAAATCATAGCTATGAACTCACACATTAGGAAAACAGAAAGGGAACAAATTAGCACCCTAATATTGCACCTCCAACAACTAGAAAACAAAGAGCAATCAAAATCCAGAGCGCAAAGATGGGAAGAAATCATAAAGATTAGAGCAGAAATTAATTCAATTGAGATGAAGAAAATAGTCCAAAGAATCCACAATTCAAAAAGTTGGTTCTTTGAAAAACTAAATAAAGTTGATAAGCCTCTTGCCAACCTCATCAAAAAGAGACAAAAGAAAATTCAAGTACAAGTGAAAAGGGTGAAATCACCGCAGACCCAGTGGAAATTCACAAGATTATCAATAGTTACTTCGAGAATCTTTATGCTCACAGAATAGAAGACACAGAAGAAATGGACAGGTTTCTCGAAAGGTACAAATTACCAAAACTGAATCAAGAAGATATAACAAATCTCAATAAGCCGATAATAGCCAACGAATTACGAAACGAAATAAAAACCCTACCGACAAAGAAAAGTCCAGGTCCTGATGGATTCACAGCTGAATTCTACAAGAAATTTATAGAAGACATAATTCCCACATGCCACAAACTCTTCAATTAAGTTGAAAAGGAAAAAGCCCTCCCAAAATAATTTCTGGAGGCAAGTTTAATACTGATTCCAAAATCAGGGAAAGACACAACCAAAAAGGAAAACTACAGGCCAATCTCCCTCATGAATAGACGCAAAAATACTCAAAAAATCCTGACAAACAGAATATAGTTAATCATCAAGAAGATCATACACCATGACCAGGTAGGATTCATCCCAGAGATGCAAGGATGGTTCAGTATTCGAAAATCTATAAATGTAACACACTATATTAATAGACTGAAATCTAAAAACCACATGATCATCTCAACTGATGCAGAGAAAGCCTGTGACACTCATTCATGTTCAAGGTCCTAGAGAAAATGGAAATAGATGGACTCTATCTTAACTTCATAAAACCCATCTATGACAACCCAAAAGTGAATATAATCCTAATTGGGGAGAAACTGAAATCTTTTACTCTTAAATCAGGTACAAGACAAGGATGTCCTCTATCACCAATCCTATTCAATATAGTCTTGGAATCCTTAGCAACAGCTATTAGAAAAGAGGGGGAATAAAGCGAAAAAGAATAGGTAAAGAAGAAGTTAAATTATCACTATTTGCAGATGACATGATACTCTACTTGGAAGACCCCAAAAATTCCACAAAGAATCTACTAGAACCGATATGGAAATTCAGTAGCATAGCAGGATACAAAACCAGTACTCTAAAGTCAATAGCATTCCTCTACACAGATAACAAGCACACTGAAAGGGAAACAATACAAACAATACCTTTTACAATAGCACCACGGAAAATGAAATACATTGGGATTCAATTAACCAAGGAAGTCAAAGATCTTTTCAAGGAAAATTACAACACCCTAAGAAAAGAGATTATAGAGAATTTCAGAAAATGGAAAGATATTCCATGCTCCTGGATAGGAAGAACCAACATTGTGAAGATGGCCATATTCCCAAAATTGCTGTACAGATTTCATGCAATCCTTATCAAACTGCCACCAACATACCTCCCAGACACAGGGAAATCATTCCTAAAATTTACATGGAACCACAAATGACCTAGAATAACAAAGGCAATCTTGGCCAATAAAGACAAGGCAGGAGGCATCACAATTCCTGATTTAAATTATACTACAAAGCCAGTGTGATAAAATCAACATGGTATTGGCAACAAAATAGACCTGAGGATCAGTGGAATATATTAGAAGACGCAGAGGCATCTACGAAAACTCTCAGCCATCTGATCTTCGACAAAGGGGCTACACAAGCTCACTGGAAGAAAGATAGCCACTTTAACAAATGGTGCTGGAAAACATGGCTTTCTACATGCCAAAAACTAAAACTTGACCCAGCTCTATCACCATGCACTAAGTTAAAGTCAAAATGGATTAAAGATCTAAACATTAAAAGAGAAACACTCAACCTCTTGGAAGAGAAAGTAGGAGGAACTCTTGAAGACATAGGGGTAGGTAAACAATTCATGAACAAACATATATTCACACGGGAAGCACTTGAAAGAATCGACAACTGGGATCAGCTCTTCTGGAGGAGCTTCTGAATGTCAAAAGAAATTGGCAACAGAGAGAAAAGGCAAACCACAGACTTTGAAAAATCCTAACTAATGAACAATCTTACATAGAGGACTGCTGTCTAGAATATATAAAGAGTAGGTGACCCTACAGGGGCCTCACAGCACAGGGCTGGGTGCCCAGTGAAGTGTGATAGAATATATAAAGAACTACGATATAACAGGGCCCTCAAATTTAAAGACCCAATTCAGAAATGGGCATCTGAGATGCATACACACTTCTCAGAGGACGAAATTATACAAGCAAATAAATATAAGAAAAAATGCTCCACATTGCTAGCCATTCATGAAATGCAAGTAAAATCAACACTGAGATACCATCTCACTCCAGAAAGAATGGCTATCATAAGGAAATCAACCAACAACAGATGTTGGAGAGGTTATGGAGAAAAGGGAACACTTCTCCATTGCTGGTGGGAATGTAGACTGGTACAACCATTGTGGAGGTCAGTGTGGAGACTCCTCAAAAGAGTAGGACTAGAAATCCCATTCAAGCCGGCTATCTCCCTACTGGGAATTTTCCCAAAGAATCTGAAAATATTGTATCATAGTGATATATGTGTACTTATGTTTACAGCAGCACAATGTGTGATAGCAAAATCTTGGAAACAACCAAGATGTCCATCACATGAGGAATGGGTGAAAAAGATGTGGTATTTCTATGTAATATAATATTACTCAGCTGTTAAGAATGATAAGTTTGAAGCATTTATACTGAAGTGGATGCCACTTGAATATATACTCATAAGTGAAATAAACCAGACACACATGTATAAATATCGTATAGTCTCCCTAGTATAACAAGCGAAAAGGAGAAATACAAATGGAAACATACAACCACAACTAAAATCAATTGAGTCAGATAAGGCAAAGTGAATGGCATATGCTGCAGGATACCAATCAGCTTTTCTTCTGGATGGTTAACAACCTAAGTTCACAAATCAGAGTTGCAGAAATAGAAGAGCCACAAGGACAGCCAACATTTTGGCTCTAGCCTTTCAAGGTCAGCAAAGACTCAGGACATAGGAGAACCTGTACTGTGACATCATGAAACTCAGTTGAGCTCCAAATTTCAGTACAAGGAGATTACGGAGCCACAGAGGAAAGAGATTGAAGTTCTATAGTGTGCCCGGTGAGAGTCACATGGAGAGAAAACTTTCAGGGCCGTGACTCATCCACTTGGATGACACAGACAAAGGATCTACAGAATAATGTACAGGACTACAAGATAAACCCTGAGGGGACTTCACTGACCACATAAGAAACATAAAGTACATGTGCTGGTATATAAGTCTTTCTCTATCTAGGTCTTAACCATCCAGCAGAAAAGTATAAAAATAAAGTATACATTGCAGGGCCATAATATTAAGCTGAGCTATAAATGGCTACGTTCAACAACTTCTTTGAATAACTCACTATTGTGGAATGCTGGACTGTGTTGGATTGTGTTGTCGAGTTCAGGCACCTAAGTTAGTTGAATGACAATGGAGTGCCCACCTTTGACAGGTGAAGACAAAGGTGTAGAAAGAAAAAATCATGATGTGTGTTTATAGACAGTACAGTTGGGATAGATAACACTGTGCTTCTACATAATCCTATGAGAGGCAAGATTTGCACTAATGGTGTTTGGACAGGATATTATGTCGGCTTCTAGTACAATGGTCATCCAATAGGAAAATAATTATTGAACATTTGATATAATTCAGGTATAAAAAATAAGTAAGCAGCTACACTCTTAATTTACTGATAAGTGACATCTGCTATAATAATGTCTGTAAGTATAATATCATGTATACATTTTGTATGATACCAAAACAGTATGAAAACTGTTTGCAATGTATTAATTTATCGAATCTGTCTTGTTAAGGTGTCTTGAAACTGTCTGATTGATATTTCAATAAAATAAAAAATAAATTAAAAAAATATATGTATATATATCGATTAATAGAGAAGTCAAAGTCATGGAACATGCACAAAACAAGAATCTTTGACGCAGCAGAAATATGTAAAGAACTGACTCTTTATAAAGAGACTCAGACTGACATGATACAGCTATCTACAATCAAACTTTCAGAAAAAGGCATCCCAGAAATCACAAGAAACAGTTCTCTCTGAAATAGAAAAGGGCACAAAGAAGGAGGAAAAAGCAACCTCAGGCCCTGACTCTACACAGAACAAGCCCAGAAGACAGCAGCATAGAAGAAATTGGAAGTCACACACCTGAAATCTCTGAAATAATAGCAAATGCACTAAAGAAACAATTGCAGAAGTGTACAGAGAAAATCACATCATAAATAATCTTACAAGTAAAAAGTGAAATGATAACTATAATGCAAGAATTACTAAGTGTTTCTAAGGAAGACATTGCTAAAAAAAAAAAGGGAGAACGGAAGAATGATGGAAATGTTGAATGAGCACTACAGAAAGTATGAAAAGACAGAATGTATGAAACAGATTCAAACAGATATACAAAATTAAAATCTCTAAATGCGGGCAAAACTGTCTGCATGAGTGAAGATAGACTTTAAGACACTGAAAACACAGTTGCAGCTAGTGAAAAGCTAGGAAATATTTCTTTTAAAAAATACTAAGATCCACAAAATAATTTAACAGTTGCAAAACAATGCAAAGATGAACAACATAACACGAATAGGCGTCTATGAGAAAGAAGGAGGTAACACAAATGATATAAAAAGAAGATGAACAGAAGTAATAGCAGAGGGGTCAGGGAAATAGCTCAGAAAAATAAGTGATTGCCTGGCAAGTGCAAGGGCATGAGTTCAATCTCCAGCTCTGCAACAATAAGTAAATAAGTAAATAAATAAATAAATACATACATACATACATAAATGAATAAGAATTAATAGGAGAAACTTCACAAAGTAGAGAAACAATCTGATATTCAGGCAATCGAGGCATATAGAATTCAAAATAATCTCAACCCAGTGAAAACTATGCCCAGATATACAATAATCAAGATCCCAGCAATTCAGCACAGGAACACATACTACAAACAGCTAGAAAAAAAGAGAAAGAAGAAATGGACAGATTCCTAGATAGATACAAATTTCCAAACCTAAATTAATAACATGTAAAAACCCTGAATAACCAAATATCAGCCAATGAAATTGAAAATGTAATAAAAAAAAAACTTACCATCCAAGAAAAGACAAGCTTCTCCTGGACTTACAGCTGAATTCTAGAAGAAATTTAGAGAAGACTTAATTTCAGTACACCTCAAACTCTTCAATGAAATTCAAAAGGAAGTAAACTCCAAAAATCATTGCTGGAGGCAATTATATTGATACTGAAACTGGAGAAATATCATGCCAGAAAATGCAGTTACAGGCCAAACTCCCTCTTGAACATAGATGTAAACATCCTCAAGAGAACACTAACAAGTAAAATAAAGAAAATCATCAAGATTATACACTCTGAACAGGGAAGATTCATCCCAGACATGCAAGGATGACTCAACACACATCTATCTATAAATGTAATACTAATTGTATTAATAGAGCCAAAACCCAATACCACATGATCATCTCAATACATGAAGAAAGGGCTTTTGACAAAGTCCAACCTTCATTCATGATCAAAGCCCTAAAGAAACTTGAAATCGATGGCCAATACCTCAACTTGATAAAAGCCATCTATGACAAACCAATAGCCAACATAATTCTAAAAGGAGGAAAACTGAATGATTTTGCTTTAAAAACACGTAAAAGACAAGGATTTCTTCTATCACTACTTCTATTCAATATAGCTCTGGAATCATTATGTAAAGCCATTAGGCAAGACAGAGAAATAAAATGAGTAAGAATAGGTAAGGAAGAACTTAAACTATCATTATTTGCAGATGACATGATACTGTACATGGAAGATCTCCCACTCAAAAAAAAAGAGAAAGAAAGAAAGAAAGAAAGAAAGAAAGAAAGAAAGAAAGAAAGAAAGAAAGAAAGAAAGAAAGAAAGAAAGAAAGAAAAAAAGAAAAGAAAAGAAAAGAAAAGAAAAGAAATAGAAACACCACTAAGAAGCATCTAGAAATAATAAAATAAAATTAGCAGGATATGAAGTCAACACCAAAAAATCAATAGCATTCCTCTACAAAGGAAACATACTCACTGACAGAAAAATTAAAAAGTTATAGAAATAATACCTTTCACAATACCATCCAAAAAATGAAATATTTAGGAGTTAATCTAACAAAGTAAGTGAAAGATCCATGCAATCAATATTACATCAAATACCTCGGCAGATGAATGCACCTGCAAACAGTTACAGGGCTGGCTGTTCACTCTCTGGGCGTGCCATGCTGGCCCCACCCTCAGGGCAAGCAGAGATGACAGATGAAACTGGGCATGGAGGCCCACGCCTGTAATCCCATGGGGGTGTAAACAGGTGGATCACTATGAGTCTGATCTGGTAGTGAGACTAAGAACTCCCTGTAGACCCTTCACTAAAACACACATACACACATACACACACACACACACACACACACACACATACACACAAGAAAATTACAACCCTCTAAAAAAGAGATCAGTTAATTGATAGGCTTCTCAACCTAATTATACATAGCAATATTTCCGAACTAAGCAACTGCACGGAAGATAGCAATGTGTAATACTAGGGCCATGCTTGGAATACCTGTCATTCTGGTCTTCTAAAAGCTTACTACCTATAATGTCATATCAATTACTTCTATACTCTCTCCCAGGTAAATGTTTGTAATATTTTTTTAAAAAGTAATAAATGAGAACAAGAGAAAAAAATGCCGTAGAACTGTCCTGACACAATGTTATATCTTCTTAGATTTCCAAATTTCTATACAAAAACTTATAATTGCTTATTTCTATTCTAAAAATATTTTTTAGCTTTTATTTATCTTTTTCGCATTCTGGACAGATTTAAAGTTTAGCATATCAACAATTGATAGAAAATAGCTGTTCCAAGTTATGTCTGAGGCACTTGATATTCAGAGAGATACAGATGCTAAGCTCAGCAGCTTATGTTCTATGGTAATAGTATCATTAACCTTCTCTTCTGGAGGGTTAATAACTTAAATATGCGGACCAAAAAATTAGAGGAAAAGAAGGGCTGCAAGGTTAGCCAACTTTTTGACCCCAGGCATTCAAGGTCAGTGAGAACTCAGGACATAAGAGAATCTGTACTGTAACAAGATGTAGCAGTGTCATGTAGCAGTGGTGTCGTCGATTTTCTGATCAAGGGGATTATGGGGCCACAGAGTAAAGTGATCGATGATGTAGAGGGTGCCTAAGGAGCGTCACCTTGGAGAAAACATTCTCTCAGGCTTTCACAGAGAGCAAATTCGTCAAGCAATGGACATTACTCATCCACATGGCTGACACTGACAGAAGATCTACAAACTGCAGTACAGGGTTTCAGGGTTAGCCCTGAAGGATTTTACTGACTTTGTCAGATACAAAAGTTACATTTCTTGTTATATAAGTCTTGCTTTATCTTGGTCTTAACTGTCCAGCAGAAAAGTACAGAAATGAGATATAAAAAGTAGAGCCATATTAATATGCTGAGCTGTAAAAGGCTAAAATCAACGTACTCTGACATTGCCAGTAATGTGGATAACCCACCGCTATTATAGATTACTGGACTATATTGGATTACTTTGCTGAATTCATATACCTCCAATATATGAATGGCAAGACAGCACACATCTCTGACAAAAGTAAACAAAAAGGGGTATAAATAAAGAACCATTTTTCAGTGCATATATATATATATATATATATATATATATATATATGCACACATACATACATGTATATATGCACATATATATATATGTATATATATATATCCAAAATAGCATATATATACAGCTACTTTCTCTTAGTTCAATGAGAAGAAAGTTTTGAACTAATAATTTTTAGGACAAGATATTGTGTCTGCATCTTGTACTATGAATAATTACTACAAAGACAATAATATGAAATATATTAATTATTGTAACTGTCTTACTAAGCTGTTGTGAAACTGTCTCATTGCTACTTCTTTCTCAATAAAATTATTTTAAAAACAAGTAAAAATAAAATGAGATCAAAGAAGATTCCAGAAACTGGAAAGATATTTCTGGTTCCTGGATAGGAAACACCAACATTGTTAAAACAGCCATACTCCCAAAATTGTTATACAGAGTTAATGCCATCAAAATACCTCACAGTTCTAGACAAAACATTTTTGAAATAGAATAGCAACTACAATCTTGGGCAACAAAGCCATGTTCAGAGATATTATGATCCCAGACTTGAAATTATAGCACAAAGCTACTGTGATAAAAATCAGGCTGTAACTGGCAAAAGAACAGAACTGAGGATCAGTGGAACAGAAGATGCATGTACAACTGCAAACACACTCAGCCATCTTATCTTTGACAATGTTTCAAAAGTTTTCATTGGAAGGAAGATAGCTTCTTTAACACATCTTTCTGGAATACCTAGCTCTCTATATTCCCAAAACTAAAAATAGGCCTGGATGTATTGCCATGCAGTAAAGTAAAGTCAAGATGGATTAAAGATCAAGACATAGGAGTATGCAGAAAAATCATGAACAAAAACCAAACTGCATGGGAAATACTACAAAGAATCATCACCTGAGATCTCATCTTCTTGAGAAATTTCTGCAAGTGAAAATAAATTACCAACACAGTGAAAAGGCAACCTACAAACTGAGAAAATATCATAATCAACAATCACTCATACAAAAGAATTCTATCTAAAATATATGAAGAACTAAAAAAAAAAGTTGGATCCCCTGATTTAAGGACCCAATCCAAAAATGGACATCTGAGATGAATACATACTACTCAGAGGAAAATATATAAATGGTAAATAAATACATAAAAAGATATTGCACAACACTGGCCATTCAATAATTGCAAATTAAAACAGCATTAAGATACCATCTCACCCCAGAGAGAAGAGCTACTATAATGAACTAATATCAAATGCTGGAAAACCTTTGGTGAAAAATGAACCTTTTTCCACTGCTGGTAGGATTGTAGACATACTACAATCACTATGGAAATCAGTGTGGAAACTCCTAAAAAAATAGAACTAGAAATCCCATTAAACCCAGCTATTCCACTTTTGGATATTTTAACAAATGAACTGAAAATAACATTCCATAGTGATACATGTGCACCCATGATTATAGCAGCACAATTTTATCATAGCCAAATAGTGGAAGCAACCAAAATATCCATCAGTTGGTGAAGGGATGAAAAAGATGTATTTTTATACAATGGAATACTACTCAGGTATAAAGAAAGACAAACGCGAAGACCTTAAAGGTAAGTCGATGCAACTACAGGCTGTATTTACGAGTAAAATAAATCTGACCCACATGTGTAAATATTGTATGGTCTCCCTAGTGTAAGAAACTGAAAAAATAAGTAAGACCTGAAGAATATAATAGATACAGTAGAACAGAAAAGCAAACAAAAAACAAAAACTAAACCTAAGGATTAAACAATGAAGATGAGAGAAAGGAGAAAAGATAGGGAAAAAGGAAGTGGGCAATCATGCCTGTATATATACATGATGGCAGATGATTGTACTAATAATTTCCGACAGTTTTTCTTTAAATAGCAGTTAATGTTTTGAATTTTCACCTTGACTAACTCTGCACGCTGATATCTGTGATCTTAGCAACTACATCAAGGACAGCAATGTCTAATACAAAACCCATGGGTGAGTGCCTCTTATCTTGGTCTTCTCAATGCGTACTGTTTCCAATGTCTTATCAATTATTATACTTTCTTTAAAATAAATTTTAAAAAGAAAGTCAAGGAGCTCCAGCCAGATAGCTCAACAAATGAAAGCATCTGCTTAGGCAGAGCACAGTGGCAGGGGTTAGATCACCAGTGTGCTGTGCCAGCCCGGTCCCAGGAAGCACTGAGAAGGGAATTGAGACTAGGCATGGTGGGGCGCACCTGTAATCACAGTGCTTGCGAGGCAGAAAACAGGAGAACCACTGAGTCTGATCTACATACAGGAGAGCTGTAAACCCTGTAGACTCTGTCCTCAATACATTAAATAATAAAAAAGAAAGACAATGAAAAAAATTAATATTTCTTGAAAGCAAGCATTAATACTCAATTATTTGTCCAATTTTGCATAATTATATCTGTTAAACTGAGCAACATATTTGACATTAAAAATAGATATTATAAAAAATTTTAATTAGCTATTCCTGTTTTGAAATTCTGTAACATATGTATTATTGTACACTACCCTGTTTCTGTCATTTCTTGTATTTGTTGCTGTTTCTGTTTCTACTCTTCAAAATAAAACAAAGTTTTAAAAAAGAAAGTTATAAGACATTCAAAAGAGAAAAAATAACTTAAGCATTAACTGTAGGGATCAAACTCAGGACCTTGGGCCTTCTAGGAAGGTATTTATGCCACTGAGCTATCTCCCTGGCATTCATTTGGAGACAGTGTAAACTCCTCCTGCCAACTATCACGTTTCATTATCAAATAGTGGAGCAGGCAATAGAAAATATTTACTGTATCATCGAACTCACACCGCTCCTCCCTGCAGTGTGTTGACTAGAAACCTTTGTCCAGCTATGCTGGAACAAATCTTACTGTGAGAAACCCCTTCAGTTAATCAACTCCACAACTGCAAACAATGTTCTGCTTCCTATAACTAATTAACTGTGATCATGAAACAGATGCAGTACTCTGACCAAAATATAAAATAGATTCACCAAATTAAGTTAAACAGCTTTTTAGGACCTGCCCATTTTCATCTCAATGACTACCATTTTAAAAGATGCATCGGCCCCAACACCCCAGTCCTGATGATCTTCTGCAGGGAATTTGCATAATGAATAGAAAAATTGAAATAAACACTAATTATGTACTGAATGGGATGTGAAGAGGTGATTGAAGTAATTTGACTGGCTAATCAACAGGAGATTATTCCTCAGCTCCGTCTATGTGCAGAAGGTATTTACTACCTGTTACAAATGAACACAAATGAAATAGTCAGGGAGTTAGAGCAGCAGCTCCAATAGACATAGACCTCAGGCCAGTGTAATTTGATGGTTGTTTCATACTCAGCTTGCATTTCCACTGTAGCTAATGTGTCCTGGCCATCTATATGCCAGGTACCACTCTCAAACTTGTCTACACAATAACTAATTGAATCTTTACAAGCTTATCTTCTAAAAAGCTGATAATGTGGTCAAAGCACAGGGAATTAAATAACTTGGCTAGCACATCTGAGGAGCAGAGAAGTACAGACTTGACAGACGATGTCTGGCTCCAAAACTTGACTCTCTGTCACTATGTGAAATTACCTTAGTGCACTCTTAAGTGCTTATGCCTGAATATTATTACTATGGAGTATTACTATGAACAAGCCCAGTATTTTGCAGGACAAAAAGCTGTCATCTAAAACAATCTCCAATCGCAATTTAATGATAATTGCAAATTTGGAAACCATTCCCAAGAAGATAATTAATATAAGCTAAACTAGGCTAGGTTCTTACACCTGCATGCTCTTTGATCCAGAAATACACGAAACCTGATTCCAAGTATTTCAGCAATGGAGGGAATGCTCAGTTATATATGTAGCTGTTGGTTCCAATATGCAAGAGATGAAGAAATTGACTAAGACCCACTTTCAATGGACTAATATTCAGTCAGGTAATTCATAGTAAGACTGTCCCTGAAAATGTCCTCCATAGTTGGCTAAACCTTGGAAATCTCAGTTTAGGACAAGAGTTTAAAGCTATGCAGTGACTCAAATCACTTCAGTCTTTCCTTTAATCTCTGGTGAAGCAGATTTGTGAGAAGCAGCTGCTCCATCTAATAATGATCTTTAAGAAGTATTTTATGTATATTATTCCCATTGCTAATTGTAATAATGCACATTAGCAATATCTGTATTTTAGAAACAAACAAACTTAAAATATTGACTAACTTGCTCAACACCATGCCAAACAACAACAACAAAAAGGTTAGAAGGCAGAATTAGGTCACCTTCAGGGCTGGGAAGATAGCTCAGTGGCTTAAGCACCTACCTGGCGAGGGCAAGGCCCTGAGTTTGATCCCCAGTTTAGAAAAATTGATATTCAGACAGATAGTGAGGTTAAGCTCAAAGGCTTATGTTATAGAGTAATAATATTAAGCTTCTCTTCTGGAGGGTTAAGTTTGCAGAACAAAAATTAGAGAAAAAGAAGAGTTGCATGGACAGCCAACATTTTTGGCCCTAGCCTTTCAAGGTCGGTGAGGACTCAGGACATCAGAGAACCTGTACTGTAACAACCTGTAACTCAGTGATGTCCCAAATTTTCTGATCAAAGAGATTATGGGGCCACAGAGGAAAGTGGTTGATGATGTAGAGTGTGCCTAAGGAGATTCACATGGAGAGAAAATGATCTCTCAGGCTTTCCAGAGAGCAAATTGGTCAAACAATGTCCATGACTAATCCACATGGCTGCCACTGACAAAGGATCTATAAACCGCAGTACAGGTTTCAGGGTAAATCCTGAACTGATTTGACTGATCTTGTCAAATACAAAAGTTGCATTTCTTGTTATGTACATCTTGCTTTATCTTGGTCTTAAAAATCCTGCAGAAAACTATAAAAATGAGGTACAAAAAGTAAAGCCATATTAATATGCTGAGCTGTAAATGGCTTAAGTCAACAACTTCTGACATTGCCAGTCCTATGGATAACCCACTAGTATTATGGACTACTGGACTATATTGGATTATTTTGCTGAATTCATGAACCTACGGTATTTAAATGGCAATGGAATACTCATCTCTGACAAAACTAAACAAAAACGGGGATATACATGAAGGAACATTTTGTATATGTATACAAAATGGTTAGTATAGATATACAGCTACATTCTCTTAATTTGATGAATAGAAAGATTTGTACTAATAGTGTTTGTGGACAGGATATCATGTCTGGATCTTGTACTGTGAATAACTACTACAAAGACAACAATATGCAATTTGCTAATTATTGAAACTGCTCTAATTAGTTTTGAATCTGTCTCATTGCTATTTGTTTCTCAATAAGAGTAATAAAAAATACCAAAATTTAAACCTCCCTCAAAATATTTTTGAGTCTCTCATAAGAATTTTAAAATTACAAAAATATACTTGTAGTACATTCCTTATTCCATTTCTTATGTTCTCATTTATATTTTACCAGCATGAAGGATAAGCAGTTAAAAACACAATTTCACATTAAATCAGCTTAGAAAATTGTTACTGAGTCAGGCTTCTCTTGAAAGAGTAATATCCCATGACAACAGCAGCTTCCTTGAATTTGTTCATGTGTAATTTCAAACTATATGAGTGTACTTGTATTCCATAATGCCTAATGCTTTTGCTGCACTCCAAGTACTCTGTCAGATTTTATTAAATCCAGTCCTATCCAGCAATTCTTCAGTATAGGCTAGACAGAAACATATGCAAGTAAGTAAATACTGAGGGATTCTGTCATAAATGAGTCTGAGGTAGACCCTGTTTTTCAGGGCTACTTAATATTTTATGTTCCATGGATGTGGCACAATATTCCTCATGGTTGAAAGAATCCTTTTTAATTAGAAAAATTGTATGCACTGAAGATGGATTGTACTTAAGTTATAGCAATAGGTAGAACAGCGAAATTACCTTCATAGCAAATCCAGAGAGCAATTGAAAAATATTGAGCTTTATTATTCTTATGTGAAAAAAAAACAACCAAATGCTGCACACTTCAATGCCCTCTTTTCAATACTATTATAAAATGAGCACAGGGAAACAATTCTGGGCCATTTAATGAGAAATACATTTCTAAGTGAGAGTTGAGATTTTTTTTTCTTGATTCACAGTTTCAAGCAGTAAAAAAAAAATTACTTTTACTTTCATAGCAGGCAGTTTAGTCATATGAAAAATAGTGTATTTATATTCACATGGCATTATTTCTAAAATAATTGCGATGAAGAATATGTGTTATCTGGTGTTTGAATCACCCTACTAGCTTCAAATACTACATACAACTGATTGCTTAATTCATGAGAAATCTAAGCTTTTCGGTGTACATTTCTCTTTTGTTTGCTGTTTTAAAGTTGAATTTCATTTTATTCTGAGGAGTAAAACCAGAAGCAAAATCAAATAGAAAAAAGACAGAAACAGGGTAGCATAAGACAATACATATGTTACAGATTTTCACAAGAGGAATTGCTAATTACCAATTGTCTCCCTAGTGTAAAAAAATCTTAGTAAATAAAACCTGAAAGGTATAATAGATATACTGAAACAGAAAGAAAATGAATTGAAGGATTAAATAATGAAGATGACAGAAAGGAGAAAAGATAAATAAAAGAAAGGGGGAAAATATGCAAGTATATATACAGGATGGCTGAGATAATTGTACTAATGATTTTCAACATTATTTTTTGAAAATAGTAGTTAATATTCAGAATTTTCACTTTGACTAACTCTGCACTCTGATATCTGTGATCTGGTATACTTTTCAAACTTCAGCATATACTGTACACATATTTTCATTTAATGACCTACAAAATGGACAAACGTTGTAGAACAAAATTTCCAAATCAAATTGCTAAAAGCATTCCTCATTAAGAGTTAAATTTGTGGGCTTGCTTTGGTAAAATTAGCTAGTACCTGGTCTCAGTTCTTCTCACCTTGAGTACTACCTGCAAATGGAGAGGCCACGTGGGAAGATGCCTGCTCCCATCAGACTCAATTTAAAGACCACTGAAAGGCCACTGACCTAGCTAGTGGAAAAGGCCACTACAGAGATTCACTTCATTACATCCAACTTGCCAAATGCCCTCTGCATCTATAATAAATGCCCTCTGCCTGACCAAAATCTGACTTCCCCAAGCAGACATGCCACACAGATGGCAAAAGTTAGATGACGACCCAGACAAGATGTGAACAAGGACCCTTCCTCTGAGATGAATTCAGCTTTCCTGGTACTCACAAATAGAGAAGAAACCGGGATTATAACCTTACTTGCTTTCCAGAAATATAATTTCTTTAAAAATATTCAACATGACAAAATATAATAAAGAACACTTGTGCAGTCTTCTTTAGAAAAGTTGAAATGCAATGGAATCCATCTTCATGAAATGAAATACAAATCTGTCAAAATTTAAATTATACAGCTTCAGAGAGCCCATGAAATACTGTCCTATAATTTGCTTTCCTGACCTTTTTCGGGCCATATGCCACTGAGGAAGTTGGTGAAAGCCCTAAAGTATCCACAAATCCTTTCTGAGAGGATTCTGTGCCATTTCCTCCCTCCAAAGGTCAAGCACATCCCTCCCAGGACACATGAATCATCACATCTCATTCTTCCCACGACTCACTCACACGTGAACCTTGCTTTTCCTGTGGTTTTCCCAGCTCTGCTGCCATTTCTTTTCCATTCATGGATGACTCTGATCCAAATACATGAAACTTTCTGTTCTTCAAACAGAATGCAACATTCAAGGGACTAATCTTGCTTTGTAAATTATGTTCCCCGTTTTATCCTTCATGCCTATTGCAATGAGCAGGTTAAGTGCCTTGTGCAATATTTGACTAGCTTGGATTATTATGGATCCAACAAAATTAAGAACCCTTAATTTGGTGGTACCATAAAATTACATCAGATAAAAGTTGGAGGCTCCTTAGGTATTTTATATTCAGTTTTTCAAGCCAAAAGGAAGAGGCTCTGAATCTGAGGTGCTGAGATGTGTTTTGAAACCCAAGTTCCCCTAGCGGCTTACATTATGATGAGGATGGATATTTGAGATCTGACTCCAGTAGAGTTTCCAGTGTCTGTAGTACCTGTCTGTAGTGACTACAACTTCTCCAGACACTTCTCCACAGAACTTTATCACAGAGTTTTTGCCTGTTTTTAAATGACTTATTAGGGAAATTTGGAAAGCTAATTTCTTTCTAGAGAAAAAAATTATCAAGAGGGCAAAATTGTGGAAAATAATGAAGAAGCTTCACCTTAGTGATATACGTGATGGACTTATAGCTCCAAGTGAATGACAAAAGGTGGCTGGCTGTAACCTAGAAGCTGTGAGCTCAGACTACCATTGAAAAAATCTCTTTTCTGAAGAGGACCAATCCAGCTTAGTTTAAAATAAATTTGATCTGAAACTTTGGTGAACACTGACATTTCCAGCCACATCATTTACCACTCTTCCATGACTTTTTGCAACCCTTGAAATGGATGGTACTTTCAGGTATTTTTTACATGCTGCCACCTCTACCTCTATTGGGTAGGTCCCCTTGTTTGTAAAAATCACCTATCAAAATCTCACTGAAAATTGCTCTGGAGCCCAGAAACTCTTTCTTTCTTTCTTTCTTTCTTTCTTTCTTTCTTTCTTTCTTTCTTTCTTTCTTTCTTTCTTTCTTTCTTTCTTTCTTTCTTTCTTTTTTTATAATTATATGCTTACTTTTATTTTTATTTATTTATTTTTGCAGAACCAGGGATTGAACTCAGGCCCATGTACTTGCCAGGGAAGCGTTTATTCCACTGAGCCGTCTCCCTGGCCCAAACTCTTGTTTTCTTATGGTTGAATTAGCATCTCCTTCCACAGCATTCATACGCTAGAATCTTTCTGTCTTCCAGGATTACAGTTCTATATTCTCACTGACCTGTGGCCCACCTGCCCAATTCTCTTTTTAATTTTTTTTTTTTATATTAGGGAAGGGTTTACAGGATGTTCAGGGTCTTACTACTAGACTGGACTTTTAGTGTTCCACCTGTTTACAGCCTCCCAAGAGCTGAATTTATAGGCATGCACCACCAAGCTCAGTCTCAATTGCCATCTCAGGGGAGCCCTGGGGGTGGGGCTGGCATGGCAGGCCTGGGGATCAAACCCCCAGCCCTTGTGTCTATTTGCAGACATTTTAATCTGCTGAGAGATTTTACCAGCATTTAACCTAAGTCACTTAAGTGGCAAAGATTTGTTTCCTATTCAACTTCTTTAACTTCACTACATGGTTGAATGCTTTATGTTTTTACAAAGTTTTACTTTATTTTTTATTTATTAATCTTTTTTGGCAGAACCAAGGATTGAACTCAGGCCCTTCCACTTGCCAGGAAAGCACTTATTCCACTGAGCTATCTCCTCGGCTCCCAAAATTTTACTTTAAAGCCATGCCAGAGGACCTTTCCATGAGCATATGAATCAGTTAAACCAATGAAACGAAATATTTTCTGAATATTTTTTCACAAAAAAAATCTGACTTTGAAATGTCATACTCTTTGGAGATAAGTGTTTGTCAGAGACCACAAGCTTCTGTAGTCCCAACTGTGCATAAACTGTGAGTCATGACAACTGAATAGTAATTTGCCAACTACAGGATACCTGACTATGGTATCAACGTAGTTCACTCTAAAAAGATGACAGAACTAGATCAAGTTGCCCATTTTGCTCCTCTGATAGCAGGCATAGAAAAAAATGAGTCTGAGTGAAAAGACAAAGAGAATTTATCAAAACAGCAACATCATAATTGCACTCATTTGTGGACTGAACTTATCAAGTTATTTATGCATGAGCTGTGCAATATGAATAAGCTTACCTCTTATGGTCCCTTCAAAAATAATTAAATGTGAAGAATAGTTTATCTCCAGTTAAATTTCTGGGCTTTACCTCTGTCTACTTACTCAAAGGACAGAATAAAATAAAGATGCAAATGCATGTTTGTGTTGAGACCACAGGGTTATTTAAAACAGAAGGGATTATTAAATGTCCTTTCCCTAAGAAATGAAAGTGTAATTTCTGTTAAAACAAGTTTTGGCTTGGGTATAAGGAAAACACACATTAGCTCCTATTGTGGTTTCCTTGTCTCAGCACTAGTTGTTGAGAACCATGTCAGTTTGGGTTCAGTTTTCATCTGTGTTATTTTCCAAGATGATATGGTGTTAACAGTCTTCCGCTACCATGTGTGTTCTTCCCAATTAAACAGGGACAATCCTGTGAGATGCTTAATTGCATTTTGAATGCACACTCCCAGGGTGATCTCACCTGAGTCTTTGCTTTAAATTATCTTTTCTATCTCAGAGATTTACAGATTGAGACCTTTGGCTCTTATCTTTTTCTGAAGTCTTAACTTTCTAAAATATATTGTGAACGTGTTCCTAAATTTGGATTTTGCACATGCATCTCATGCATCTCAGTGGAGCTGAAGAATTTCCCCATTCTCTTAAAGACTGTATTTTTCCTCTAGGTTTCTACATCCTGCTCGGTTTATAAAGTCAAACAGCCCAGAGACGTGATAATCTCAGGAATGCCTTTTATTCTTCTTTCACATGTCTGTGTCCTATCAGACTTTTCTGTGCTAATACTCAAACACATTTTGTATGCCTTTTTTTTTTTAATACCATTCTCTTACCTGATACTTGCAAAACACATGGTTTCTGCCTCTTCTCCCTTTTGGATTTATACATTATCTCAAACCTGGTTTTTCAGCATCTGATCTTTCTTATTCTAAACTATTTCCCACTCTGCCAAAGTAACTTTTCAAGAAAGTCGCTTGGGTATTTTTGCTGCATCATACACTTATTAATGGATCTTTGGCATTCCTCAAAACCAGTGCAATTCTTAAGCATCTCAGGCCCTTACCAATAAAGCAGAATTTTGGAAAGCAATGAAAAGATTCAGCAGTCTCTGATAAGTCTCTGCTTATCACTGACACCCAAACATTCAGGCGGAGGGAGCTCCAAGGTTCAGGTGACGGATTGCATCATTCTTGTAGTCCAGAGGGATATAAGCAGAAGCTCAGAAATTAAAACATTTGTCCAAGTGTAAAACATGACACGTCTCCTTATGTTTATCTGACTAAAGCAATCCATGGGCACCTTAAACAAGTGGAGAAATACAATCTTCCTACATGCTAGACAAAGGAGAAAAGGAGTTACAAATGCCCAGAGACTGTTCTAGCTTACTTTGCTGTTCAGACAAAATACACATATTTCAACAATTCCAAAGCCCAAGATCTTTCCATGCAGCTTTTGCCCTAACACTATATCTGCTAAACTGATGCCCTCAGATACCATTTCTCTCAGCCAGTGAAGATATACCGTCTCACATCGCAGTGGTGTTCTCCTCCTTCTTGCATCCACTTTCTCTTGCTGGACCCCTCTCAGTTTTTCATTCCCATCTTTCAGGATAAGTGATATTTCCAGTCTTCTGTTCCATTTCTCATGAATGGCAGGGAAATGCAAAAGATTTTTTTAAAAAAAAAGAAATTAGGTGTGTCATGTATATGTAACTACACCTGTAGAAGCTTGCGAATTGCGTGGACTGCAGACATGTATGAATAAAATTTCAATTTTTTAAAAAGTCTAGGGATATAACTCATCAATACAACTCCTGTCCAGATTTTGATTCCTGGCACCACCAAATGATTTTTTAAACTTTTTTCCTAGGCAGGCTTTTCTCTGTTCATTTTTACACTTGGCCATTCCTCATGTATGGTCCCAGAATAGTATGGATTTTTCTTTCAACACTTTGCTACTTCCTCACTTGTGCATTTTATCTCACTACAAGCTAAAGTCACAATAGCACCCTGGCCCCACTGAGGGTGGGGAGAAGCAAGGCGGGGATGAAAGGATCCTATATTGTCAAAAGCTGTACTATTCTTGGTAGGAACACCCAGGATGCTCTTTGTTGTTGTTGTTTTATTTCTTTTAATTTTTCAGGAGAATAAAGAATATTTTTAAAAATTAGAAATAATACAGAGTTTCATTCAATGAACTAATTGGAACTCAGCAATGGTTGTTACATGGCAAAATGTGTTCAAATTAGTTGTTTTGATTTCCAGATAAAAGGATGCAAATTGGTTAAACTAAAGTTATTTGCAAACTGCACATTGTTGTTTCCCTGGTGTCAGAACCTAAAAGAGTGAATAAAATCTGAAAGACGTAATAGAGAAAAAAGATTCAAAACTTAACACAAGGAATAAACGATGAAGTTGAGGGATAGGAGAAGAGAGGAAAAAATGAAGGGGAAAATCATGCAAGTATATATACAGGATACCTGAGATGACTGTAGCATGAATTTCCATCCAGTTTTTTTTTTTTTGAAAGTAGAAAGGAATGATTAAATTTTTCACTTTCACTGACTCTATATGCTAGCATCTATAATCTGTGCAGCTACCCCAAAGACAGCAACGTAAGATGTAAAAAACACATTTGGATGCTTTTTGTCTTGTTCTTGTAAATATGTATGGTTTATGGTGTCTGATTAATTATTATTATGCTCTTCGTAAAGGAAATTAAAAATAAAAAGCAAAAAAGAACAAGAAAAAAATTAAGGTTTATTAAAAGGAAGGATTAATGTCTATTTGACCAGTCTTGCATGCCTATGTCTATTAATCTGGGCAACAGATCTTACCTAAAAATACGTAACAGCCATTGCTAATTGTTTATTTTTGTTTTGAAATTCTGCACCATATACTGTTACCTGTTACTATTGTTGTATTTGTTTTTGTTATTTGATCTTGCTCTTTAAAATAAAAAAGAATTTTTAAAACTTAAAAATGAATAGAAATTAAAATAGATGAAATAGAAAAAAAAAAAAAAAAAAAAAGCATTAAGTACGCCTCTCACTAGTCCGGTAGAAGTCAGCAGTGCCATTATCCAACTATTCTCAGGTATGCACAAACATGTCTTTTTTCTCTTCCTTCTTTGGTCCTTTCCCTCATCCTAGTTGTTTCTTCCTTTGAACAGACTCTTTCCTTTTCACTGTAGCTGTTATACTGTCAGATTGTGTTTACTCTTTCAAGTTCTTACACTGGTGAGACCATATGCTGTTTGACCCACAGGCCTGATTCATTTCATTTACAAGCATGGCCATTAGTTGCATCCATTTACCTATAAAAGCCTCAAGTTTATCTCTTTTTTATAGCTGAGTAATACTCCACTGTGTAAAAATACCACAGGAAAGAGTTTGGGTGAACATCCTGCAGTAGGGTCTGTGGTTTCACACAGCATCCCTTGCCCCATGCCCTGGTCTTCAACATTTGTGACAAAATGGAGCCCAGAGAGTTAACATGGAGGTAGGCTACTGGAGGGGACTTGTCCACCAAAAGATAGATCTGGTAGTAGGAATCTACCAGGTGATAAACTACAGACACCACATTTTAAAAACTTTTTCTGTTTTACTCATGCAGTGACTCTGTTCTTGACCTCTATGTCTTGGTGAAAAATTAACCATAGGAAAAGCAGTACTCAAGTGTGTTCAGAGTCATGGCGGGCTGGAAGCAAGACTGACTATGAGTTTGTAAGCTCACTTTACAAGGACAAGTAGGGTGCCTCGCTGAAAACTGAAGAATTTCAAGGTGGCAACCTCAGAGCATTATCCAGCACTTGAGAGGGTAAGGCAGGGGATTCGTATGAGTTAGAGACCAGCCTGGGCTACACGGTGAGTTCAAGATTAACCTGTCTATACGGTGAAACCCTGTCTCAACATAGAAACGAAAAACCCTGGATCCTGCCTAACCCTCAGACTCTTGGAAGGCTGCTGTCTGCCTCCATGGTGTCCTTCAAGGGGGGCCTGTGTCCTCGCCCTTTCCCTCTGTCTTAGCTAACCCTCCGTCCTGCTACTGGCATGGTCCTGACAGAATGTCACACATTTATTTTGTGGAAAGTCCTTCAGTCTGGTCTGGAAGTTGGCTATCTTAGGATCACTAGGTCTTACGTCTTCGTCATAGCTGCAACACTGTATTCAATCACTTCGGCTGTGCCGACTCTCGGCAATGTTCATGTTGACAGAACTGTGAAGGTGGTGACTGTGAGTGACAGCCTCCCCCCAGTCCTTGCTCCTGAACTCACGGATTCCTGTTTTACACAGCAGCTCTATTGTTATCATGTTACTGTATTCTGAAGCCTATACTGATCCTTCTCTTACTCTTGGTAATTTGAATGTTTCCTGGGCCTCCCCTGACAAAACACCAGGAAACCATAGAAATCTAGTCTCAGCAATCTAGGAGTGCAGGCAAAGTGTCATAGAGCCATCCTTCCTCCTAGGGATCAGGAAGGACCTCTTCACTTCCTGTGGCTTACGGTACTCTCGAGCTCTCCATCCTCACAGCTTGCGTTGCCTGTGTCTCTCTCTCCATTCTCTTATGAAGACACTTGTCCTTGGTTTTAAGGCATCCCCTTAGCCCAGGATAATCTCACTTTGAGATCTTTAATTGCATCTGTAAAGACCAAATTTTCCACATGAAGGTAACTCTGAGAATGCATGACCATGCATTTTGGGGGTGGCATGTCAGACCACTACCTCTCAGGCTGGCTGCCCGTTACAGAGGAGTAGGCTAATGTTATTCTAGGCTCTTGTGTGTGAGAAAAAAAAATACCACACATGCACCTAGTAGTAGGCAGCTGCATTTATTGAAGATCATGAGAAGCTGTGCTTGGGGCTAGTTGTTGAGAAAGGTGTTGGGCAACAGCAGACCACTGCACAAATCTCCAAAGGTAGCAGCAGCAGCTGGAAAAAGAGGCCCATAATTAAGGCTTTGAGAATGTAAAGGCTTTTGGTATCTCTCTTGGTACCAGTGGGAGCGCCTGTGCTCTTGCTATGGGGATGGAAATCTCCTAGGCTTTTGTTATTTCATTTTGTATTTTCTGGAATAATTGAAGAAGGGATAACCATAAGGGGCTGTTTAGAGTTAAATGGAGGGAAGGGAGTGACTCACTCAGCTCGCTTATTTCTCACTGTATTACTGGGGCTCATTACCTGGTCTGAGCACCCCCTTTTACATCATCTTGTTTTCTGCTTTACTCCTGGGGCTGGAGATAGGAATACTGGGGCCTGAGCTCAAGGGGTAGCTCCTCCTTCTGGGAGCAGAGTTGGGGTTTTGGTGGCCTGTGCACAGACATGTTGGCTATACTCTGTTTCCGAAGTTTTCATGTTGCAGAGGAAGTACACATGCTCTTTGGAAGCAGGTACAGGAAATCTTGAGTTGAGTTGGGGACCAGAATGCAGGAGAAGGGATCAGGATAGGGTAGGAGTGACCTAGGCTTGTGTTGGTCACTTGCAGTTCCAGGAAGAGAGTGGCCTCAGTAGAGTTGCCAGAGAAGATACAGAATACCAAACTAAGTTGAAAATTGGTTAGTTTTACTGGACAGTGAGTTAGTTATATTTCCTCAATTTGGCTCCCTTATGGAAACTGGCAGTTGTAAATGCCTGCTGACTGTACCTGAAGCTGGGTAGCAAGCCTTCCCAAGAAGCGACCTGGGCAATGCGTACTGAGCCCGCCACGTTTGTATCTATTTCACAGTTTGCCAAGACAGGCATGCACTTCCATGCTCACATTCTGTTTTATTCCCTGTCCCTTTTCTGGCAGTGATGTATGTAGTAAATTGCCTTGAGCACAGCCCCACTGTTCCTGACTACTTAGGTTTACATGACCAGGTTTATTTGTTTGCCACTGACCAAATCAAAGAAGGCCATTTATTTTGGTAGAAATGGAAAGAAAAAAAACACTGACCTTCAGATTGTTCCAAGAAAATGGAAATGCCAATTTGCCTCAAATCACTGTCTCACTAGTTTGCACATAAAAGAGTCTTTAAAGAAAAGGGGGAGTACAGACAATGCAAATCTCTACACTTGCTTTATCACTGTTGGCCACCTCAGCGCAGTTGTCCCTTTTCTTGTGGGGAAAAAAAAAAAAAAAAAAAAAAAAAACTAGAGTCCTGGCCTGGACTGGTATCCGCATATTCTGCCACCTACTTTGGGCTAAGAGAGAAGAGGCTGATGGTTATGTAGTCAGCCTGAGGAAGCTATTTATCTCCAAAATGAAACCATCTGAACATTGAAAGTTATCAGTTACGCCGCCTCAGGCAGCCTTGACGCCGCCACCACTGTGCTGTCCCATGTGACCTCTTCTTCACCAAACAGGCAGATCTGATGCTGCCCTGGGCACCCCAGCAGCCTCAGGGCTGGGCTCAGGGAGCCAGCACTCACGTATCCCATGGGAGGCTTTGAAGTTACTCATTTATCTGTTTTATTTTAGGGAAGGGTTTACAGGGTGTTCAGGGTCTCACTACCAGATCGGACTCATAGTGATCCGCCTGTTTACAGGCTCCCAAGATCTGGGATTACAGGTGCGTGCCACCATGCCCAGTCTCAATTATGGATTTAGTACACCCCGGGAGGTGGGGCCAACACGGAAGGCTGGGGGATAGAGCCCCTGGCCCCTGTGCCTGCTTGCAGGTGCTTTAGTTATTTAAAAAAATATTTATACATGTTCAGACAATACAAAAATAAAGCAAATAGTGTATGTGACAGCGAAGCCTCACCACTTACTGCAAATCGTCCTTATTTGACATCGTATGACCAATGAAAGCAGCCTAAGCTTTTGTTGTCATTTGCTTTTGCTTAGGATGTATCTCCAGAAGGATGCCTAATAAGAACATGTCATAGTCAAGCAAGGTAAGCGCTCGACTTACACACACTCAAGTATAAACATTCACTGATATAAACTGACCTTGCATAACGAATATTCTTAAATGGGGTCAAGTCCTTTACCAGCATATTAAGGTTACTGTAAGAACAGAAATAATGTACAATATTATTATGTGTGCTTAATTTTTTATGCCTTATATTGTATATATGTGAGAGGTATATACAATTCATGTTGTGGGATTTAATAGATCTGACTTTCACATGTTCTCCCAGAACAAAATTTCTCCATAACTTGTGAACTTAATTGTAAAATATTTTTGCTCCATGTGATTATACCGGAAGCTTGAAATATCACTGTATTTCTTCTAGTTTGTGAAAATTATTGTTAATTTTGTAACTAAAATGTAGACAGCTGTAACTTCTGTGAAGGAACAAAAAATCTCACACTCCGATCCATGCACCTTCTGTCTCTGCAGGTAATCATCCATTAAATTCTGGTTTGTCAAGAAAGAAAAGAAAAAAATAGTCACTCTAGCAAGGCTGCATTTTGTATTGAACCTGGATTCTGTGGTATCCTTACATACTATCCAAAGTCCTGACATGAAGTGGGGCCTCATTAAATATTATGGGAGTGAGTATACGATAGTTCATTCTCAGTTGTGATTGGTCTTTTAAAAATTGTGAGCACACAGATTGTGGAAGAGCTGAGTGATATCTTCACATCAAGATACTGAAAAAGTGTAGACACAAAGGTGTCTTGTTTTTAGGTCTTTATAAGAAGGTTGACAGAAGAAACTTGTAAAAATAAGTATCATTAAATTTAAATTAAAGTCAGATAAGTAGTGTCCTTTCCCCATCTTTCATGACAGATAGCATTTAGCATCTTAATAAAAGTATTTACTGTATTGTTCACTCATCAATCGTGTATGCATTCATTGAGCAAATTCACTGAGTGATTATCAAGAATTCAGTGGGCTGGGAAGATAGCTCAGTGTTCTAAGTGCCTGGCTGGGAAGTACAAAGCCCTGGGTTTGAAATCTGATACCACATGTCCTGCCAGTCCAGAGTCCTGTGCACATTGTGCTGGCCCAGAAATTGGCCCCGGTCGTGCACTCTTGTAATCCCAGTGCTTTGGAGGCTGAGACAGGAAGATCACTATGAACTTGAACGGTGTGATGTGATCCTTTATGAAATAACTAAATAAATAGTTTTTAAAGTATATTTTTAAAAATAGAATGCAGCATGGCTCACAATTATGAAAGTATTGCAGTGAACTAACAGAAGAAAGAATTACATTTTTGTGACTTACAGAGATTGACAGTAAATCAGTAGTGGTTATTCTGCATCTAACGTCTACCAAAGTTAAATAATTGGACAGTACCTTTAGAAGCTGCTATAGGTAAGGGAGAAGGAGCACAATTTTAAGTGGATTGCACAGGTGGAAGACCACTTGCAGCTTATCGAGGACCTGAGCAGGACATGAACTGAGCCTTCACATGTCAGGGAAGTGACCAAGAGAGGTCCCTGAGGGATGGGCATGGCTCCTACATGGGATCTGCGTCAAGGAGGATGTCCATCTGTTGTAGAGTGAGCAGTAGGGCTAGAGTCTGCAAATTTGGAGGAAAGAATTAAGAGTGTCTGTTGGAAGCGGTTTTGATTTATTTGCTTATTGATTTGTTTTTGGTTAACCTAAGACAAGATCAATATTTGGGGTTATCTTTCAAAGGAGATAAAGATATTGCTTTCTCTACTTTTGAGTCCTGAGTAGCCCAGACTCTTGGCTTCTGCTGTACTAGAGGACATTAAGATACCTCTGGCTGACCTGCTTGGCTTTGTTGCAGCCACCCTGGACCACAGACCACGTTCTCATCTATCTGCCTCAGTGTCCTCCCTCCCTGCCTTTGTCGCAGGATCAATGCATTGATTCTTAAGTACTGTTCAGAATGAAGGCCTCGATCCAGATGAGTCAACTCAGTAATGATATAAAATATAAATGCCATCGTAATCAGAAGCAGGTTACACCCCAAGCCTTCAAACTCAAACTAAAGATTCCGACGTAATCCCCACAGTCATCACTTCCACTGATCTAGTCACAGCTCTTCAGACGTGCTCCACAGTGCTTCTAAGAGCCACATATAGGCCATCACACTGCCTGCCATGAAAACACAGTCATGCATTCATGTCTGTAGGGTGGGGAGAACTAACGTTTAATAATAGACTGTAGTATAACAAATGTAGAACATTATAACAACACTAAAATGTGTCAAAGTTGGAGATATATATATATATATATATATATATATATATATATATATATATATATATATTCCATTCATCCATTGATGGACATTAAGAGTTTTTCAGTTTTTTATTCCTGTGAATGTGCTACAGAGTATATGGATGACCACAGTTCTCATTTCCCTCTCTTTGGATATACACCCCATGGTGAGGTTTATGGAGCATATGCTAGATACATTTTCCAATAAAATCCAGTGATTATCATGTCAAATGTAATAAACCAAGCACAGAAAACCCTATACGGTCTCTGTTACATGTGGAATCAGGAATCACAGCAGTGATTATTAGAGGCTGAAGCAAGCTGGTGAACAGGGGAAAAGAGACAAGCAAGTGATCTAGGAGAATGAGGGCACAGTGAGAATGAAGAAGATATTCACTCTTCAAACTATACATGAATAAAAACATTCCAATATACTTCAAAACATAGCAAATTATTGTTTAGCAACTAACATAAAACTAAGTTTTCTCAAATGGGAGACACTCTAGGGTATCCTGGTTAAAAGCTGTGGATCTATAAAGTATGTCACCTCATGTCGATTCTGTGAGAGATTTTATTATTAATCCCTTAGTGTGACTCATAACCATCACATTGCTACTATTTTGAAGATAACAATATGCAATATAACAATGACTGCTGATTTCCTGTTATCTTGTTTTGGAATTCTGTATATTTTCGTTGTTTTATTATTCTCTTAAAAATAAATTTTTATAATTGCCTTTTAATGAGTTGATTAAGTAATTAGCATATATAGGTACTGAACAATTTGGATAGCACTGATACATCTGAGACTAAAATTTGGTTTATGGCTAAGGGGCATGGGTTGATAGAATGGAGAAATCAGAGTTGGATATATATCTCAGTGGCACAGTGCCTACCTGGCAAGTGTGGGAGTGTGAGTTTGATTTCTAGTGAAGAAGAAGAAGGAGGAGGAGGAAGGGGAGGAGGAGGAAGAGGAGGAGGGGGGAGGAGGAGAGGGGGAATGGGAAGGGGAGGAGGAGGGTGTGTGTGCCTGGAGGCAGAGGAGAGTGAGGAGAAGATGTCAGGAAAGCAACACAGCAAAGATGACCAGGACAGCGGTGACCCAGTGGGCCAAAAAACTGTTTTCATCAGATGAGGGCACCGGTGAGAGAAGGTAAATCAGCAGCAATTATGGAAGCAACACAAACAAAACTGCATCTCAAATTAAGCAAATCCATTTCATGTAAGAACTTGCCTCTAGACTCCTCTGTTTTAGAGAAAGCAACTTTAACCCTGAGATCTCCAGCAGAAGACTGGCTCATCTTAAATCAGAATAAAAGATTATTAGTTCTCATCTTCTTTTCTAGGGGAATCCAGAGCAAAATTTCAATGTGTGCATTTGAGGAAGCATGCATGTATGTGTGTCTGTGCATGTGTGTGAGTGTGTGTGAGATCATATATGTGGTTAATTTTCTGACTTTTTCCAAGTCTTTAAAGCACCTCCCCAATCCTGAGGATCCGGTACTACTCACCTCACTGCAGATACTCAGAGACTGATGCCATGCCTAACACCATGCATCACAAGTTTCTCAATGGGAAGATGCCTCACCCAGACACCATCACTTACTGATTAGTCAATTATTATCATTAGGGCATGATGAAATTAGTCATTAGCAAGGTCTGCTACACACACACACATACACACACACACACACACACACACACACACACACACACACACTGCACAACATAAACAGCTTCCAGTTTGGAAAGATTGATGGTTATAACAATTGATGATCCTTACAGCCCTACCAAAATCCTCATGAGGTAGTAATCACTAGTGAGAAATCATCTCTTCCAGACTGAGTTATCAGTACTCATGTTTAACAGGGAAAAAAAGCTTTAAGAAATGTTAGTTGTTAATAATTTGTAAATTATTGATACCCACTTAATGAGCATCTTTCTCATGCAGTGAGTCAAAGACTTTCCCCTCTGAATGTGAAGTGTTTTTCACTTTAGTTTGGACATGTTTAAAATAAGGTGCTATGTCTTCTTATTGTCCATTTTTATGACTCTTCAGGTTTCTATCTTTACCTCCTCCTCCACAGGCACACGAAACCTCACTAAAACAATAATAGAAGTCTTTTTAGGGCACCTCTTTTTATAACCACTGAGGAAAAAAGAATCTGATGCATATTGAAAGGAAGATCTCCAAGAAAAATAGATTTTCCACAAAAGAACAGTCAAAGACACAAAGCACCAGATTCTCAATGGTCCTGTATTGTTTTGCACATCCGGGGCTCTATGTCATTTTCAGAGTATAATTGCGCCTGTACTCTAGACCCTGTTACTGTTATCTGGAAACCGTGAGTCTGCTGGACTCCTTTACTGAAGTATTTATGCCATTAACCTAATATTACAAGAGAGATATCCAGTTTATCAATTGGATGCTAAGGATCATTTTCTAACCTTAATGGATACCCTCACAATGTTACAGTAAATTGAGTGTGACAAAGAAGAGTCCACTCTTGCACCTGCAAGCCACTCTGATGCAAAAAATGAGTAGAAGCAAGCTAATCTCCTGCACTAATCTTGCAAGATTTTCTCCCTAAAATGGGATAAACATATAATATTAACTGATTCCTCGTGACTTGGCTACTTTGTAAATGTTCCAAAGCCTTATTTGAATTTTGAGCCTATAACCTAGTTCCCTTGTCATATGCCAGAATGTGGCATTATGAATTGGGATGTGAGATTTGGCGATATTACCATCATCACCAAGCTCTTGGCAAGTTCGAAGACACTCTAGAATGGGTTTTCATGTAATAGTTCAAATGAAAACAATGCTTTCAAAATGATTATTTTTTGGTGCATGCCTATAATCCCAGCACTCCGGAAGCTGAGGCAAGAGGATTGTCGTGAGTTCGAGACCAGCCTGAGCTACAAAGTGAGCTTAAGGCCAGCCTGAACTGCATAGTGAGACACTGTCTCAAAAAGAAAAAAACAAAAACAAAAACAAAAAAAAAAACCAAAATGATTATTATTTTCTTTAAAAGAAACTCATTAGCATATGACAAGGGAACTGGGTTATAGGTTCAAAATTCAAATAAGGCTTTGGACCAGCCAGATAGCCGAGAGGATGAAGGTAGCTGCTAACGCAGGCTCAGCGACTGGGACTGGATCCTTAGTCTGCTATGCTGGCCCCATCCCCAGGGCACACTGAAACAGGGACTGAGAGTGTGCCTGGTGACATGCACCTGCAATCCCAGGCCTTGGGAAGCTGAAAGCAGGACGATCCCTTCGAGTCTCATCTGTGTAGTGAGACCCTGCAGACCCTGTACTGAATATATTAAATAAAAAACAAAAACTGAAAAACTATGAGATTTTTGAAAGGAAAATTTTATTGCTAACACAGAAAGTGAAAGTCTGCAGTTTTAGTTCATGCAAGGGTACCTGCTTTCTTTACTTTCTGTAGGATAAACTGAGCAGACATCAGATTTTTAAGTTAGAAAGCCCCTGTTCAAGGTTTGGCTATGATATGACCTTTGTATCTTACTTAATCTTTCTGAACCAGTTTCCTCTTCTGTGCAATTTTGATAGTAACAACCTATTTCCTGGGTATAAAATACAATGAATTTAAAGTATTTGGACAAATTTCTTTATGTCAAGACAAAATATGTACAGCAAATCTGACTCCCACAATACACTTCTCCATCATTATGTACATAGTATTTTTGTGAGAGATCACATATTTAACACTAACCGCACAGAAGTACATTTGAAGATGCAGAACTAAAATTAAGTTTAAAAATTAATTTGAAAACTGTCAGGATGTAAAATATGCTGCAAATCAGTTATATGTGGGTTGATTAGAATCGATTCCTTACAGGGAGAAAATACTAATTAAGAGTTACTAAAATAATTATAGTAAAAGTAGTGCTTCGGAATAGAAAAGAATGATGATTAAACACAAGAAAATTGAACCATAAAAGACTGGTGAAAACAGGGTAAGCATCTCTCAGAAAGGTAAGGAAAGAAGACAATTAAGTGAGGGACCGCTACATGATGAAGCAAATTTGGAAAGACAAGAGGCAATTACACAGAGTAGTTTATGTAGCCTTGGCAGTTCTGGCAAGATGGAATTTCATACCCTAAGAAATCAGTGCAGTCAATTTACTGAAGGACAGTATTTAGTGCAGAAAACATTGCTAATTGATGGAAAAGCCCACAGAATGTTCAATGGTGTCTGTGTTTGACAGAAAAATGCTGGGGCATAGTGAATCAAGCCAGGCTTCATGAATCACATCTATAATTAGGGAGGTTGAGGCAGGAAGATCACTGTGAGTTTGAGGCCAGTCGTGGATAAACTGTGAATTCAAGGCAAGTGTGAACTACATAGCAAAGAGAGAGAGAGAGAGAGAGAGAGAGAGAGAGAGAGAGAGGTTATATTGATGCATCCAATATTTATATCTTTAATTTCACAGAAGAAATGAAGGAATTGTGCAAAAGGGTATTTACTGGTAATGACCTTTATGTTTATATTGAGCTATAGAAAAATGCTACATATGAAAAAAGCCTGATAGATTAGTACACACAAACTTCATTTTAACATTTTAAATGTTACAAAAATGGAGTAGAAAACATGATTTAAGGGCTGACCAAATAACTCAGCTGATTAAAGCACCTGCAAGCAGACACAGGGGCCCGGGTTTCAATCACTGGGCCCGGTGTGCTGGCCCACGCCCCGGTGAGCTCTGAGACTGCAATTGAGACTGGGCATGGCGGTACTCTTGGAGTCTGTAAAAAGGAGAATCACTATGAGTCTCACCTAGTACTGAGACCCTTCCTGCCCTAAAACAAAAACAAAAACAAAAACTACAGGAAAAAGAAAACATAATTAAGACAATAAAGTTTTGACACTTATTTTAAATTATTTTATTGGATTGTTTTATAACATCTTCATTCAATACTATTGTGGAAGCTGTGGTTTTCTTAATTTCTTTCTCAGTGAATTTGTTATTTGTGTACAGGAATTCTTTGGATTTCTAAGTATGGACTTTTTTTACAGTTATGCTGCTGAATTTGGTTATTATTTATATTTAGAATATAGAAAAATACTCAAAAACTGGACCCCCAAATTTAAAAGCCTAATCCAAATATGTACATTTGAAATGAACACACTCGAGGAGTGGGGAGATAGCTCAGTAGAATAATCGCTTGCCTGAAATGAACATACTCTTCTCTTACAAAGAAACACAAATGACAAATATATGAAATTCCTTTTCACTTCATATATGCAAATTAAAACAACAATGAGATTCTATCTCACTCTAAAAAGAATGGCTATTACCCAAATATCAGCCACTGACTAATGTTGGGGGGGCTGCAGAGAAAATGGAGCCCTTCTTCACTGTTAGTGGAAGTGTAGAGTGGTGCAACCATTGCAGAAATCAATATGAATGTTTGTCAAATACCTAAAACTCGAGGTTCCACTTGGCTCAGCTATTCCCCTTTTTGGTATCTTTCCAAAAGAATTAAATGCATCATACTAAAGAGATATATGCACACCCATGTGTATGACGGCATGGTCTGTTGTAGCTGAATTTAGGGAACAGCCCAAATGCCCATCAACTGAGGAACTGATAAAGGTCTGGACAACTGATCAGCCATAAAGAAGGATTCATTTGTGACTTCTCTAGGAAAATGGGTGCACCTTGAGATTATGAGCTTAAGTGGAATATTTTGGGTATACAGGCATAGATATTGCAGTGCTTCACTGGTATAAGAAAGTGGAAGTATAAATAAGAAAAAATATACAGTAGATATTGTGAGACAGGAAGAAAATATTTGAAAGGGAACTGGGTAGAGGCAAGGTCAAAGGAGGAAGGGAAAGTAAAAATAAATGATGGGACAGAAGAAAAGTATGGTAACAAAGCTTTTGCAAACGAGGGAGAGAGCTGTTGAAAGGAGGATAGGGGAATGGGAAAAATAAAAATCAAGACACTGCACAAGCAGGCACAAATTCCTCTTAAAGAATATGATGTTGTAAACTTAAACATACCCACAACAGTAATAAAAAATTCATGGATATTAAAACAAACAAGACTCGAATAAGTATATTAGAAAAGAATGTAAAATACCTGAAGAATACAAAGGGATAATTGATCAATAAACATGTGGGGAAGTGTTCAGCTTTGCTTAAAACAAATAATACTTTGCTTAAAACCAAAATAACTTTATGTATTATTTGGCAGTTGGTGCTGTATCTGATAAGCCCAAGAAAGAAAAGGAAAAACAGGTATTTAAAAAATAAATTGATATCAGCAAACGCTTTAAAAACAAAACATAGTATTGGTGTAATTGGGAAGTACAGGAAATAAATTGTATTGTACTCTAGCAACGATGAAGTTAAAATTATTAAATTGTAAGAAAAAAATACAGTAAAATGTTATAGGCCCAATAAATATATATTATAAAATTTATATAAGGGAACAAAATTTATAACAATTTTATTATGAAAAGATAGTAAAAAATCATCCAAATCATTGATATATATTCATAAACATTATAAAATGATGTCAGAAAATTAAAACCCACCTAAATTTTTAGGTGCCTGGATATTATGCATATTTTAATTTAAAATTTCTTAGACCTTACTATATTATTATTTCCCCATGATAAGCAGGAATGTCAGTAATTTTCATAAAATCTTGACTGAGATTTCTCAGGGTGAAAAAGCTTGCCTCCAGGTGGAGAACACACCCAACCGGAAGCCTTCTAGTGATCTTCCTCCGCAAATGGAAAAAGCATGCAACTTTATACAAAAATTGAAATAATATTCTGTGACCACAACAGGATTTTTGAATTCATGTTTGTTATGCTCATGGGCTTAAACTTTTCCTGTTTCTGAAGGAATTAAGGCAGTAGCTCATTTATCATAGCTGGATGGCAGCAGCCACTTTCTCAACTTCTGTTATTCAAAGGAAGTAATTTTTCTTCAGATAAGAAAGCATATATGTGTGTGTGTGTGTGTGTGTTTTACATATATCTATAATATCAATCAGAAATATAAATAAGAACAAAGGGAATCTTGGAGCTGGCAATTCAGCTCAGTGGACTAAAGCACCTGCTTAAGAAGCTTACCCAAGCCCAAGGCCCAGGGTTGATCCCTGGCATCACGTGCTGTGCCTGCCCCACCCTCACGACAGGGTGAGCCAGCCAGAGTCCGGGCGGAAACAGTGGATGCCTGTAATCTCAGCGCGAGGGAGGCTGAAAGCAGGAGATCACCACGAGCTTGAGCTATGTAGTGTGACCCAGAAACAATCAAATACATATAAAAAAAAAATAAATAAATTTAAAAGGGAATCTTTCAAACACTGCTGGAAGGAATGTACATTGGTGCCATAATTTAAAAAAAAAAGTATAGAGGCTTCTCTTACAACTGCCCCGTGATTCAACAATTCCATTCTTGTGTATACACTCAAAGGAAACGAAACAAAATTCTCAAAGTATTACTCACGCTGTCAAGTTTATTGCGCTAACATACATAATGGAGCCAAGTCAGATAATCCACATAAGTGTTCAACAGTGGATGGATGGACAAAAAATCCTGGTTTTTGTGCACAATGGTATATTTCTGCAGCAAAGAGCCAAATCCTATTGTTTCTAGAAACAGAAGAACATAATTTTAGATAAAATAAAAAAAGCCTAAAAGGCAAACACCACATAATCTCAGTCATATGTGAAATCTGAATAAGAAACAAAAACTCAGCCAACAAAAAGAGAGCAGGAGGCTGGATGAGACAGGCTTGGTTCTACCAAGTCACAGCTAAATAGTCCATGGTGTTCTAGGGCCCTCTGGTCCAGAAGGGCGACTGTAGTCAAGAACATTTTATAATTCAAAATGCTAGAAGAGATTTTAAATGGGATCATCACAAAGCAATGAGAAGTGTTTGAGAACATGCAGAAGCCAGATATGCTGATTTTATCACTGTATAATGCACGCATGCATCAGAATATCCTTCTCTCAGGGGAACGATTAAAAGTTTGAGGCCATATAATAAGTTCAAGGGCAACAAGAACCATAGAGTGAGACTTGGGCTCAAAGGAAAACAAACAAACATCACACCATAGGTGCTCACTAATTCTATAAGTATCATAAGTTAATTAGAAATATTAAAATGAAAATGATCCTGGAAAGGCCAGAATTTTTCAATTACATAGCTTTAAGCCTCAAACCCATATCTAGCCATGTGCAAGATGAGTTAGTTTGCATGGTTAATTTTGCTCTGTGGTGATTTTTTTTAACCTGTGAATTGCTGTAATAATAGTGTTAACCATTTGACGTGGTTGTGAATGAGACGATAGCAGAATAGTCTCAATGCATAATAAATGCTGGTCAGTGTCCTTCCTTCTTCTGCTTCTGTCTGCACATTATGAATAGAAGAGGAGGGATCTCAACGGGAACTTCCTTTGGATGCATACCACATAACAAGCCTTCACAAGCTTTCTCTTGGAACCCATTGGGCCCTTTAACGTTGGGTGGAAGATATCAACTCCCACCCCCTCATTCTTCTTCCTCCTTTTCTGTCCAATCAGAGTAGAGTCTCCTTAATTCCTCAGAAGAGACAACGCCCAACAGAGGCATCATTCTTCACAGGGGAAAAGCGAGATTTCTCTGCTTCTAGCTTGCTTAGAGTTAGTGAATCCAATTTTATTTTCCAGTTTCTCTCCTCTGCTTCTACTTTGATAACTATAAAACATTCACTATTTGGTGCTGTAGTTTGGGAAGATCATTGACAAATAACAGCATAGAGTTACAAGGAGAAATGAACAAGGAGAGTTAAAACAATGTCTTAGGATGTAGTCTACCTACTGCAACACAAACCCATATATATATATATATGAACTAGTTTCTAACTTTTACCACCTGATTGATTTCGAACAAATTTTTGCACCTGTAGATATCAACTATCTTAAATATAAAATCATGAATTTTAATTTTTCTATTAATTTACTGATTTCATAAAGGGTCATACTATGCAGCTTGGATGTCTATTGAGCTTCTGATTTCAGCCTCCTCAGCCCTGGGATTATGGCTGTGTGCCACCATGTCCGGTTTCAATGGCCAACTCAGTGTACCCAGGGTTCCTGGGCCGGCATGGCATGCAGTACCAGGAACCAAACCCGGGTCTTTGCACTTGCCAGGGAGGTGCTTAGTCAGCAGTGCTATCTCTATAGCCTGAGTCATGCATCCTTGCACTCAATGCTTCTATGAGAGAATTCGAAAGAATATCATTTCATAGCCCAACACAGAATCTGCCAACCTCCTGAACTAAGGAAAAAAAAAGCCTAATGTACATTAGCAATTTCTTACTAAATAAAACATAGCAGCTGCTGTCCAGTGAGATAGAACTACAGAAATCAGTGGCAATAAGTTATGTCCACTTTTGGTCAGAAGGTTGAATCTGTGGTTTTACTTACTCATCTCTTCAGAAGCATCTATTATGCATGAAACATGTGAAACAATGGGAATTTGGCAGTAAATAAACATACAGACTCTTTGTTACACTATGTTTGTATTCTCCAGGGAGCTGAAAACCATGGACCAATGTAGAAACAATTATTGAACAAGCCAAGTGTTGTGACTGCATTGCAATGGCCTAAGCTGGGAATGCTTGAGAAGATCTGGGTAGGAGGAAGTTCCCAGGCTGAGGAATGTAGGGAAGCTTTGAATTGTGAGACCTTCTGAATTCCAGGGCCCAGGAGATGACAGGTCCTGTGATGGGAGGACAAGGAGAAAAATGTAAATGCCGGTGACAGGAGCTGCGTTGGGCAAGCTGACCTGGTGTCCCAGTCCCTCTTCTCTCATTGCTGGGACAAATACCTGGCACTCAAAATGATGGAAGGAAAGGTGCATCTAGCTCACAGTTGTTGGAGGTTTCGGTCCATACTCAGCTGGCTCCAAGCCAGAGTGACACATGGAAGAGGGCAGAGGTTCATGGTGGTGGCAAAGAGCAGAGAACAAAATGGAGAAGGAGCAGCAGCAATTATAACATAGAGCAAGTCTGTCTCTCTGATGTTAGATTCAGGCTGTCTGCCTCGGGCTGGGTGTAGCACTCACCCCATGATCCCAGCAGTACTCAGACCCATAATCCCAGCCTTGGATCATGAATTAATCACAAATGGTAGAGCTGCACCTCAATGACTGTGTGAGGGTTTGGGGTGATAAATACACACAAACCCTAACACCTTGGAAACCCCACACAGTGTCTGTCCCCATGATAATGGGATTGCATGATTGCACAATGAAAAGCTGAAAGAAGAAGAATGCCCTGAACTCATTTGCTGGAGCAGAGACCGGAGGCTGTGGTATAAGATGGCAGCAAGAAGAGGAAAGGGAGAACAGGATGCTCAATGGGAGACTACTTAATTAATGGGGCCACCTGGGCTGAGGTGACATGGGACCAATGGAAAGAAATGGGTAGCAACAAGATACAATGAAAAATTAGAGATAAATCAGTTATATGCTATGGGATAAAATAAGGGATGTGTGATTTCAAGATAAAATAAGGTTTGAGGAAATACACTCCTGGGATAATGTAATTTTTATTTTTTACAGAACTCACAGTATATTTCTCTTTATGAGTAAAATGCCCAAGTGTATTTCAACTCCGTCTTGCTAGTTAATATGTACACTCTGTAGCCACAAAGCACATTCTCTTCCACACAGTGAGATGTTCTGTCTCACAATGGCTCTAATATTTAATATGCTTTTAGCCCACACTGGATTACTGCGTGATTGTCTAGTGCTACAGTTAATCAACTTTTCTGTTATTGTCATATAATTAGGATTAGATAATAGAAAATCAAAAACATGTCTAATACACTTTCACGAAGGTATATTAGGAATCCCTGTAAAATTAACATGTAAAACTATCTGGAAAGATATTTTTCTACTGGAGGGGAGGAGAACAGTGCTAATTCTGGACTCTGCCCATTGTGGACTCTGCCCACCTGTGGACTCTGCCCACTTGTGCTGCCATCTCAGCATCAGTTAGGTGGAGAGTGAAAGGCTAAAGCCCAACCAGATAAGTGAAATTCAAACATCCTTGGGCTATGTAAACAGTTTCATCTCTTAAGGGCCTGGAAAGGCTTGTAATTAAAGCAAACTCGTAAACAGCCAATTAGCCTGTCCTTTTGGAGTGTAAATAAGGTGGAGATTCCAAACATTTGCTGGAAGAACACAGTGCACAGAGAAAGCCTCCTCCCCCTGTGGTATTTTTGATCTTCCTTATTGCTGTACCAAATCAATGCCAGTTGTTCACCAATTATAGGTTTTAAGAATGAATGAACGAGTGAATGAATGAATTAATGAATTAATGAAGCAAAGACTGAATGAGCCTCTTCTCCACCTACTTTCCTGTGATCAGAAAACTTTGCAGATGGTACACCCACTCCACACCAATGCAGATGTATTGGTGAAACCTCCTTAAAAATGACGTGTACTTGGCTGAGTTCATTTGTGTTCCTCCATGCTTGCATACACAAAAATGTATCAGCAAACCAGAGGCTCTGTGTTTAAAATCTGAAATGATATGATGCTAGTTGGGCCATGGTTTATTTTCAAACATGCTGCATTTGCAAAATGCTAGATAATGATGATGAAAACTCTTTCAGAATGATTAGGGTCCAATCATGGGAGGACCCAGCCCCTCTGAAGCTACTGTCACTCTGTCTGCTCTTTAGAAATGAGCATCTCTTGCCTAAAGGAGGAAGCAGAGCTGCGGGAACTTACTGCTGTGTATCCCCATAATGAGGACTTGAATGATGACGTGTGACAGCAGTAGAGGACTCTGGCTCATCTGTGCATAGAAGCGAGTGCTGTAATCTCTCTTAACCTCTCCCTGGCCTCTGTTCCCCCAGATATTTAGTCCCTGAGAGCAAAGCGTTTTTGCTTTTCAATCTGCAGACCTTTATTTCTGTAGTGCCTTCTTCATTTCCAGAGTGTTGCTTTTCTAGGTGGTGCAATGTATTTTTTGCATATTTTTAAATTAAGGTAGATGTAGCTAGGTCACAGTTCCTCAAATGCAGAATTTGCTTGGAAGTTTTAGTAATTTGCATTGGATGTGAAGTAAACTATATTGGGTTCAAAAAGTCTTCAGTCTGCTCTATGTCTTTAAAAAAGTAACCTGGTTTTTGTGTCAGTTTTACACTAATAAATTATATAATTTTGTATAATTAATTACAGACCAATATTGACTGAAACTTATTTGTCTTTCGAGTTACCTCATGAATGGAAGAGAAATAATTTAAGACAAACCATTTCCTACAACAGCAACTAGACTTTGTATTGACCTAGTGAAACTGTAAATCAGTCACCTTAAGAGAAACTCACTGAAAAGTTGTTAGGTTATGCTGCCATAGGGGAATGAAATGTCTAACCTGAAAGAGACCTGAGGTGAGTTTGTGTTCTCTAACACTGAAGAATGAATTTTAGGAACAATGGAAGTTAAGAGCAGAATATATTTATTGGGGAAAAGAAAGCTTCTCTCCAAGAGAAGGACAGAAAGGGACCCAAGTGGGTTGCCTGAGGACTCAGCTTATTGTAGGGATTTTTAATAGAGCAAAACCAAGAAGTGAGGCAGGTCTAAGGTGGAAAACATGGGGACTTTCTAGGTGGGCATAAGGCAGGACAAGACTATGGTCAACCAATAAGATTACAAGTGCAACTGTTCAGGCAAACTTGATTAAATCCAGGAACAAATGGGATGCCAGTCCTGCAGCAAGGGGACGTGAATACAGAACAGGGACTTCTGCTTTAGGGAATTGGGTTAGTGACTCTTTCTGGGTTCCCCAAGGTAATAGAGACCTACTTGGAATATCAATCTTTGATGCTTATCTTTAGGGAGGTAAGCATTCGTTTGATCTTTTGTCTTGAAGTCTGGCCCACAGGGAGAGTGTCTGTTTCTCTCCCACAGTTGGAAAGCATCTTAGCTTCCATATTGGCTCTTTTGGAGACCCAGCGTTCTCTGACTGCCTACAATATTTCTATCTAACTCAGCTCCCTACAACAATGCTCCTCAGAGAGTGGTTCAAAAGTACCTAATTCAATGGTTTATAAACTGCACTTTACACTGTATGGGACATCACAGAGCCCAGCAACCAACCCGGGAAGAATCCAGGACTCAGCAACCCATTCCACTGGAGGAATATAAGAGAAGGACCCCTCCACCTATAGCAGTGTGACCAGCTGGTGGGGGAAATGAGGGAGGATCCAGCCACTGAGGAGGACCTCAGCTAGGGTTCACACGGTGGACAGATAAGATTAGCAGAATGGAAAAGTCTGAAATAAGAGCCAATGAGTAATAAATTAGATGAGCCAGCATGTGCTGTGGGCCAAAGCCACAAGGAATAGAAGCAGGCTGGTGGATCTAACCCCTTTTACTTAATTGAATTCAACCTTGTTTTATTTTGCTTTTATCTAACTTTGTTTTCCTTTTTAAATTTTCTTTACTTTTTTTTCTTCTTTTTTCCAAATGGCTGGAGAAAATTTCAACTGCTGAAAATTAATGCCTTTTCCCAAGCCCAGAGACCAAGTTCAGATAATCCCCTGATCATTCCTTCATTCTTTCTTTCCTGCCTTCACCTCTAGTTTCCCTAAGCTTGCACTGACCATCCCTTGTCCTCAAGACTGGCTTCTACTTCTTTTTCAGTTATCTTTGTTTTGTATGCTCTCCTATGAAATTTCCCCACAACAGGGTAAAAATGTTCTACCAAGGGGAAAAATGTGTATTCATGCTCCTAATATATGATTGGTTCTGTTATGTAACTATAGATTTTGTTCTTATGGTCTAATAGGAACAAAATTACCACAGTTCATCAATCTCTATATTGTATTTGACTGCTACTGTTACTTTACCTAGGATATTATAACTGTTGTAGTCTGTTGTTGTCCCTTCTGTAACAATACTGGCAATATTAGGGTAATAATCTCACCAGAGCCCAGCACCAAAGAACCAGGGATTGTACCAATGTCCACTCTTGTGGGAACTAGGATCTCTGGACAGACACAGTCCATGAACTTCCTACACACAGAAATTGTCCCTGAGGACAAAACATTTCCTCAACAGGCCTTGATACTAGTGAATCGGTTTCTCCTACAGAAACTCAGAATGAAAACAAAATATTTTTAATAGCAGATGACAAGACACAGAATCAAAATGCAGTCTCAGACCTTCAGCCCCATTAGAAAAAATCTAGGATACATTGATAGAGAACAAAATGAAAGACACGTTTTGGGTGATTACTGTAAAATAAATGTGAACTTCCTTAAACGTTGGTAAACAAGGTAAAGAAACAAATCCATGAGTTTACAGAGGAAAACAGATCACAAATAATCTCTCAGGTATAAAGAAAAGAAGGGACAACCACAAGGAAGGAATTTATCAGTATATCTACAGTAGACATAGATAATCAACTAAGGGCATAGGAAAATTATGGAAACCTCAAAAGAACAATATAGGAAAGACATAGAATGTATAAAACAAATTCAAAGAGATACCAGAGCTAAAATATCTTGAAAGAAACTGGAGATAGATATTCAGACCTTAAAGACATGTTTGTGGCTAGTGATCATGAAAGGAAAGATCTCTTGAAAGTACAAAGAGACTAGGAAATAATTCAACAGCTGCAAGAGAGTACAAGGAAAAAAAGACTGATAGGTGTCAATAAAAACAGAGGAGTCAACACAAGTGTCATGAAAAGCCTATTTGCAGAAATAGTAGCATGAAATTTCCTAAGCACAGAAACTGAATCTGACATACACATGAATGAGGCTGCTGTGGTCAAGGGGAACCATTTAATACAGGACGTATAATCGAGTAGTCAATAGGTTGAACCCAAGATATCACCTGCCCAGCCTCGGTACCAAGCAGAACGTGAAATTTGGTAACCCATGAGATGCCTCTGGAAGACAGATCTGCAACCTAAATATAATAGTCATCATCTGGAGTGTAGTTTCTAGTTTGTGCAGTGGTGGTATTGTAGCCAATGAGGTTTATCCGAGGTGCTATTATTGATAATTGCTATTATTGCTAGTTTCTGATATTCCAGTGAGATAATACATTTTAAAGACCTGTGCCAGCTTTATGCTGACTGATAGTGGCCATTATTTCTCATTCTTGTGTCAAAGGAAAACATTAATGCACAATAGCACTCTCTAGTCTAGGGAAGTCAAAAACGTTGTTTGCTGTGCATTGATTACTTAAGACCTTCTCTGCTACTGTTCCTGTACATCCCATAGACACACACATTTGGCTTGGATACCATCACTAAGATTCCTGATTCAATATCAATTTCATAGAAAGATCACCAATGGCCATCTCTCGAAAACAGATGATATGCCACATTCTTCAGAAATTTAACTTAATTTGTTTAGTTCATCTGACTTGATATTCATTAGGTTTTGTATTTGCTTCACAAAGATCTTGTCAAACATATATACTATATTACATAGCACATACTGTATGTAGTATATGATATCAACTATATAATAAAGAACATATATTTAGTTTGTACATGTTATACTTTATTATATGTGTATATAATTTCATTACATACAGTAAATAATATACAAATACTATATATTATGCTCTCTATTATATTTTTCATAATACATGTAACATCTATAGTCTATTTCATGATCAAAAGATGTATATTGAATATTATATATTTTAAGTATATATCCAGTGAATGAACAAATACTTCTTGATTTTGGTTAAATGATTAGCATCAAATTAAAATGCAAGAGAAATAGACATTTTATATGCCTTTAGAAAGACTAGATCCTATTCTTGACTCTTGATATACAAATCCTACAATCTTCCTTTCCTGTCACTAACATCTTTCTCTAGTCTCCTTAAGTGGGAAGAGGAATGAGGACTTGTTTCCTGTTTCTAACATATGGAGCACAGCAAGGCGACACGATTATAGGCCCTGAGATTACAGTTTTCAACTTGCTCTTTCACTGCATTTGGAAAATTAATTGTTGGTTTGGTTGAGCTCATGTGACTAGAAATTTAGAACCATCTTTAAATCCATAGCCCAGAAGAAGCTGAGGCCTGCAGGTCGATGAACCACAAGAAAGCAAAAGATGCCCACAACAATGTTTCCTTCAAGAATTATTCTTCTGCAGGCAAAGCTCATAACAGACCTCAAGGAGAGCCACATCTTTTATCATAATCATGTAAAATCATAGGATGTGATGTCTAGCTGTATGCTTCCCCAGGAACTGTGACATCAAGCCCAGGATGACACAAGTATTTCAATGGCACAAATGCCTACCTGGCAAACACAGGGTCCTGAGCTCAATCCCCCTGCCCCCGTGCCAAGGAAGAGATTGCAACATCATTAATACATGACGATTTAACTCATCACATTTATAGCAGTATTGCTCTAAAATGTTAGAGAACACAGATGTGGATTTTTTTTTTCTTTTTGTAATGGACTGCTTGTCAAATGTCTTGTGCCTGGTTCTTAGAGAAAAGCAAAAGCTAACCCTAGAGTTAACCAAGAGGCTTTGCAGTAGAAGTTATTAACTTCTCAGATTTTAACATAAGTGGAAGCCTCATTAAGACACAAGATAAATAATTTGTTAAACTCAGCTATGTATTTTAACTTGATTACATTGCAAATTGAGCAAAGATGTGTTTTTGACATGGTCTCACTTTTGTTGATCTATTTAGATCCCCAAGCCCATCAAGTTCCCTCTCTTTCCATGACATTTCCCTAGGTATCACGCAGATAATTCTGTTCCTCTTTAGGTTAGTAAAACAAATCATTGTATACATATGCCCTTTGCAAACTGCTCACTAAAGTAAATACTATTTAAATTAACATGCTAGAATCTGACTCAGTCCTTTTTATAAATTCTGGATTCAAGAAATACAAACCAATAAAAAATTGTGATGCAGTCACTAAGCAATGCCCTCATTACTTTTCCCCCTGGAGAGAGTCATCCAGAAAAAAAAACAATATTACTCCTGCTTCAGCTGCCAATTTTCTCTGCTGCTATCAAACATGGTGCATTTCAGGAAAAGAGCACACTTTGGAAAAGGTCTCAAGAGAAGATATGTAAATATCTCTCTGTCTTTGACTTTAGCAAATTTCTTGGGATTCTTTATTTTGGGGGGGAGAGGAGAGGTTTATTTCACATAAAACTAACCAAGAACAAGGCAATATGCCTTACAGATTACATGGCTACTTTAGATTACCAGGGGAACAAATGTAGAAAATTTGATATCCAAGGGGCCTTTTAACATCTATGAACTGATGAAGTATACAAAGATGCATGTGGAAAGAGCAAGGATTTTTTTTTCATCAATAGATATTTTGATTTTTATGTTCTAGTTCTAGAACACTCGTACAATAAAAAGATACTGTTACAGGCACAGAGAGGTATCAGTGATTAAGTCCCTAGAAGAAGTGGTGAGCTGTTCCAAGAAGGTGTTGGAGATAAAGATTAGTAATTTAAATATCTTATCGAAATGCTCCCATGGGTCATGAAGATCAGATTAATATGAGATGAAAATAGATATCATCAACTAACATAGTGAGTGGCCACTTTTTGTTTCTCAAGTTTCATCTGTACTGGTCAATTCTTAAACCCTAGCTGAGAGAGTGAAAGGACTGGGCTATGTTGTAGAATCAAAGACAAAGAAAAACAAACCAATATTAAATCACCGAGCACTTACCAGGTCTTCATTTCAAGCAGTTCCACAATTAAAAAATAAGTACACATAAGTCCATACAAATATAAATGGGTGAATAAATGAACACAGAGTTACATGGGTGTGGAAATTGATGGGCGGATAGATGAGTAGATGGACAGATGGATGTGTGAATGGATGAACGGATAAATAGATAGAGGATGGAGGATATATAGATGGATGGATAGATGGATGGATGGAAGGAAGGATGAGCTACTCCTGAAATTCTTTATAATTTTTAAAGTTTTATTTCCAAATTACAACTCATTTTCATCAGGACTGGAAATTCACTGAATACCAGAATCTAATAATTGATTATTATATAATAACCTCCAATACCACCTATCCTTATTTAACAGAAAATTAAATGTCTGAAATAAATTTCATTCTGTCAGGTTAAGCCAACTGAAGAAAAAGGACTGATAATGAATTCTTAAACTGCATTCATATTTTTCAACAAGAATTTACATCTGGGGTTTAAGTAACCTAAACTTGAAGAATAACTAGTAGAATTCCAGATCAGAACCCAGGCAAGCCTGTGCAGAAAGGTGCCATTTTGCTGGGACAGCAAGCAAATTATAGCTACACTGTACCTCAAGTGGATAACTATAATAAAGGAATGAATTTTCCTTCTTGTGTGACATTAGATTCATCCTTAGATCTCCATACACACCAGCACTCTTCATGGATACAACATAAGACAACACTATTAGAAAATAAGCTCTTTAGCTGACAAAGCCCAGATTTAGATCTTTCTATTTCTAAGAGATGCACGAGGTGGTGGATGTTGATGCCTATCCTGACATATAGGAAGATAGACTTATCATTTTATTGGACTCTGCAACCTGGCTTGTACCATGTGAAAAGTAAGTAAATAACAAGAAAGGAAAATCTGTTTGCTTGTCCTACACATCATTGTGTTGTGTTCTCCAGAGAATCTGCAGGTGTGAAATTGTTCCCCAGAAAATTTCCTAATACAAACAACACCTGTTTAAAGAAAATTCTGTAGGACTCCTGCAAACTCCTTAATAGCAGAATATGAGGTAGACATCTTTTATTCTCCTGATGCAGATTAATTTCTTTTCAGTGACATCAGTGGTTTTCATTGGTACCATGGGCATTTGTGGATGGTTAATTCTAATCAGATATTCATTGCTTTCCTGGCTTTTTACAAGTGACTCATCTCAAGATTTATTCTAATCAAAGTATTTAAAATAAGAAAATCACCTAGTCATTTTAAGACATAATGTGCAAGAATAAGATGGGAATTAGAATACTATATCATGGGGAAAATGTGATACATTGCAAGCAAACAGCCTGTCACAAAGCCCAACACCTTAAAGTTTGACAAATGAGAGACAATATTACTCCCAATAAAAATTCACCACTACATCTGCTGTTTCTGCCATCCCCTTTGCCATTACCACCATCACTAATACCCTTTACTTAAGTGGATTCTTTTACTTGAAATGTAAAAAATAAGAAGTAGCGACTTTCTATGAAGAAGAAGTTGGGTGGCTATTATTTAAAATACTAATAATTTTAAAGTGTACCATCACTTAAGTATAGGTAGCTATAAAAAAAAAGAATAACAATTTTAGGACTGCATTAATTTATAGATTATTTCAACTCTTAAAATATACAAATCTTCTTTGAGATGTGTCTTAGCAATTACTGTCTGATTCCTAGTCACTAAATACATGTATGTCCTGTACATCATCTTTAGATTTTTTTTGTCTTCCATTTAAGAAAAATAACATTATGATGCAAAACTGTACATGTAAAAATACTCATGGCAGTTATGCAGGTTGGCAAACATTATTCTAGGCCTATGTGAAAATATCTTTCAGAAAGTGAAACGAGAGTATTTAAATATCACTTGTCAATATTTTCAAGGTTCAGAAAATGTCAATAAATATATATTTGCATGTAAAACAAAGCAGGTTTTGTAAGGAGGAGGTGATGTAGACATTTGAGGATCGAGCTGTAAACTGGAGTCCAAAAACTGTAGGCATAAACACCCAGATCCTCAGGGCAAGATGAGTACTTTTGAAAAAACATATTAAGCAGAAGGTATGGAAGAGCATCCTGGGAAATAAACACCATGCCCAGCTTTGGGCTGTGCAAAAGATAATTTCTACTGTGGCCTTTTCAAAAATGTTTGAGCTGCTGATGTCCTGGTGTGGAGTGTGATTTGGCTAATTCAATAAAAATCTTCACACATTAATCTAGAGATAAACATCTACATCAGACTTTCCATGAGTACAAATCCAGAGGAGGGGTAGGTCTCTGCTTATTAATGTCTAAGGAATGGTTCAGTATTTTTTTAAAATGAATTTATGACAGAGTCTACAGGGTGTACAGGGTCTCACTACGTAGATTGGACTTATAGTGATCCTCCTGTTTTCAGTCTCCCAAGTGCTGGGATTACAGGCACGTGCCACCACACCTAGCCTCATTTGGTGTCTCAGTGTGCCCCAGGGGTGGGGCCATCAAGACAGGCCAGGGATCAAACCCTGGTTGCTGGGCTCTGCCTAAGCAGGCACTTTAATCTGCTCAGTTATCTGGCTGGCCCAGGAATGGTTCAGTATTGAAGAAGTTCAAGGATTCAGTTGTAATTGATGTTTCGAGTATCTCATTTTTGGGATTGTTAATAAGTTTTATTTTGAAGTATTAAGTCTTAATGTGTTTAATTAAAATGGATCTTTAGTTAGTACAGATTTTGTATCATTTCTTACCACTGAATAGGAGACACAACTACTTTGACTGTCCTGTACCTTTTAAACAAGAAATCTCAAAAACAAACAAAATCATGGTTTAAGCAAGAGGACAGTGATTTCCAAATCAGAGTGTTAAGAAATGGTTCAGTATAACTCTTTGTCACACTCCTTCTCCTGTCCTTCTCCTCAACTAAGTAACTCTTTAATTTTGAATAGGTTCACACCCTTATCCCAGTATCTATTGCACCCTTCAGATTTTATTTTTCTCTTTACTGTTCCCACAATAAGGAGACAATATGATGTCTATGCCTGTGGATCTGTAAGCAAGTTGGTTTGGAAAACTGTACTGTGGATTTCTCCTGGTCTATGGAAAGGAGCAGTTAATGCTTAATTTGTTTTTATCCTTTTTTTCCCCCAATTCTTTGACCTTTTTTTCTGCTTAACTTCTTATATATTTCATTCTGTTTCTCTTTCTCCCAATTTTACATGCATATATCTGGTAATATGGACAACTAATTGGAAGATGACACTGTATATTACAACCAGTGCTATGAAGTTTATATTATTTCATTAAGGGAAATTACGTATCATTTGTAATTTTTCTGTTTTAACACTATTTTGTGCTCTCTTTAGAAATAACTTTAAATAACAAAGAAATGATTTCATAACTAAATTGTATTTCCAAAGATCCTGCATACCCTTCATCCTTAGAGTTTGCAATTACTAATTAGAAAATGAGGCCTCAGCTGCTTGTCCTCACAGTACCACGTTGCAAGGCAGGAACAGTATAACAGTTCCTGTTACATATCTCACTATTAAGGCAGAAAACTGTTTGCATTCATTCTCTTGCATCTCATGGATTAGAACTGGGTCTCTGGCCAAGGGCATATGGAAAAAGATTCAGGGACCTATCTGAAGCTAGAAATTATGACCTCCATAGTGATGTTCTGGCTCTCCTAACAAGAGGGGGTGGGAAAAGACTGAAAGAGAACTCTAAGTTTGCCACCCGCAACTCTTCTGGATGGATTAAAAACTAATACAGTGGAACATTCTGGAGCACAACCATATGTAAGACCTTCACCTCATAATACAAAGATCCATAGAATTTTGCAGCCTGTGGTATTAAGCTTAAATTTTATTCCAGAGAGAGAGTGGAAACTTCAGGGGATAGGTTTATTAAACATTCATATTGGCTGTAATTTGGGCTAGAAATGTTCACTTTGCTTATTTCATTAAATTCTTCAAACTCTTTCTGTGAGTTCACCTGCTCTTGCCAAATGCACTCTGCTTATAAAATTCCAGCATGCTGGCGTTGTCCAGATATTCGGAGGCCGAGTTACAAGCACAGAAATTGTCCACCAGCTCGACCTTACCTCTGTACTGTTTCCACAGGTATTGTGACAGCACCCTTCTCTGAGCTCCAATTCCCGACCCCAAGTCACCTTGTCACGGGCCTTTCTCAGACAGCCAAGGCACTCACATCCCTGAGAATTGTCTCCGTTCTTCAGATGAATAAACCAAACCTGTGTCATATGTCTGGGGTCATGCATGTAATGAACCCTGAAGTTCTCGGCCATTTACCTCTAGAAACCTTATATGCAAAATCACCTGGTTGCCTGGGAGCCACTAGCTCTTCACCTTGCATCCTGCTTTCCACAGACTGGCCAGTTCTGAAACAAGCCCCCTTATTCAATTCCTTGATGTTTGTTACACCACCCAGAATAATCTATTGATGTTTTTTATTGTTGTAATTTATGTTCCCCAAACAAGGATGACAGATAATAGGTATTTTAATATCTGAGGAAAGTAACATAGAAGAGAATATTTCTGATGTCATGGGGGTGAAAGGCATCAGTTTGCTGATTAATGAAGGTAGAGGTGTTCTGCATCCTCATGCCATAAGCTTGCTTTCGGCACCTGAATGCGCTCTGATCACATCTGTAGCCACATTTTTCTTATCATTTTGCTCTGGCTCAGACCCGCTTGCTCTGCTCCATAAACAGAAAGCTGTTTTGGAACATTTCATCGCACAGTTTTAGGGTACAATGAATCTACTTACTCCTGCAGAAAAGTAAAACAAAACAAAAAGCTTCACCTTATACCTATAATTCCAACCATGTATTTGCACATGCTTACACAGAGAACTTTACTTTACTTGTGACCAGCTGGGTATCCTTCATAAATTGCTTCCAGAACAATGTCCACCACCGTTTGGGCTTCAAATCACCCTAATTTTTCTATCTTCCTGTGCTATAATTGTGCTCAAATGTTATTCTTTGTAGACAAAATATTGATTTCCCAAAATATTTCATTCATTCATTCATTCATTCATTCATTCATTCATTCATTCATTCATTGGTACTGGGAATCCAACTCAGGACCTTGCACTTGCCAGGCAGGTGCTTATGCCACTATTGTCTCTCTGGCCCTTCTTCTCTTATATCATAGTACTTCTGAGATTGGCAAATGACACCTCAGTTTAGAATACTGTATTTATAATTTTTTAAAAGAATAACTAGACCTAGAGAGAATAAAGCTGGTGACCAACTAAAGCTGTGAAGACAACGTCTTGAAAGAGAGGTGAAGGAGTAGAATGAGAAGACAGGAAGAACATGAATGAGAACCCCAGAATTTCTTTGTATGAATTTCTCCAAGGGTGGTAATGGGTCTTATGACTGCTACAGTTTATGTAGTAAAAGTGAAAGCATCTCATGGTTTGCGTGTTAATTCTGGGTGTCCCAGTATGGAGGAGCTCATGGAGAATCAGAGGAGTACAAGACTACAAAAACCGCTTCTCACAATGCACCGCCATTAAATCACAACTCCTTTCGTTTCAAATCTACCTCTCGCTGTGCTCCTGGGTTGGGGTGAAAAGTTGAGATGATTGTAAATACCTGTAAGACAAAGGGATGGATTCTAAAGCTGTGACACGCCAGGCTGAGAGCATCTATTTAAAGACACTCAACCATAGCTGAAATTAACCAAGAAGTGCCTCATCCTTGAATAAATCAGCCCCTTAGGAAGCTCCTCTGCTCAAAACCAATCTCAACATGACACCTAGTGGTGGCTTGAGGTTTAACCCTTCAGGTCCTGATAAAAACAGCGACATCTTCAAGTCTTTTTGTTCCTGGTGACCCTGACTTCACTTCAATGAGAGGAAAACTCATTTATCTTGTAGAAAAATTCAATTATACAAGTAAGTTATTGATAGGAAAGTGTTAAGATGGTTTTGAACATGCTGCCTAACCCCTTTTCCCCGGTGTTTGAGTTGTATGGTCACGGAGAGTCTCTGAAGATCGCTCACCATTGCTATCAAACATCTGCCTCCCTACAAATTCACAACTGCTGACATTGCCAGTCCTACGGATAACCCACTGCTATTATGGACTGCATTAGATTATTATGAATTCACGCATCTACAATATTTAAATGGCAATGGAATACCCATTTCTGACAAAACTAAACATAAAGGGGATATAAATGCACCATTTTGTATCAGCATATACAAAATAGGATAGTTATAGAGCTACCTTCTCTTAATTCAATGAGAAGAAAGATTTGTACTAATAATGATAAAGACCAAAGAAAATTATATATTGGCTTTCTTTTACATATTCTAGAATTAGCAAATCTTGTTTTAAAAAGTTAATTTTTAAAAGTGCTGGAGATGGAGCTCCACTGCCCAGAGCCTGCGTAGGAAGAATATGGTCTAGAGTTCATTTCCCAGTGCCAGGAAGAGTGTTTATTTGAAAAGGAGCTAAGGTTTTTTTTCTTTATCTGTTTATTTGCTTGCTTGTTTGTTACTGTGTTATGTTCTGGTTCCTGTTTTTATTCTAAAGTGGATTTCTTCAAGCAGTCATGAGGCTGTGGCTACTTTACACACACACACACACACACACACACACACACACACACACACACACACACAGAAAGTAAACAAGACTCTTAGGCCAAAGTAGGAAATAGCGATTAGTTTTGGAGATCTGCCCTCCTAGGAGTTCGTGCCTCTTTTCTCCACCTCCATTCTGTCTTCCCTAGAGCCATTCAGTATCCTCTTCTGTGCAATTCTTCTTTCCTAAATACAGATGCATGCTTTGTTCCCGCAGGCACTCTGACAGCCTTATAGAAGGGCTTCAGTACTGCTTTTAGAGCCTAGATTGACTTTCTAAGGACTTCATCCACCACTGCTTAAGCATTTTCTATGTAATAAATAGCAAAGGATTGTAGGAAATCACTTGGATGTCTACTAATCTCTGTATTTCCAGTCATAAAATTAGAACTGTTCCCTTGAATAATTAGGAAATTAAATCAGCTGCCCCATCCTAATTTTATCTATGAGCCTGAAAGCTTTTGTGTCATCTGTACAATTGTTCCTTTTTGTGGCCTCTTATTGTCTGTCATCCACATAGTCAGGCATAGTACTAAAATGACTGCCGTATGCATTGTCTTAGGAGTCATCCACGAGCTCTAAAGGAAAGTTTCTTTGTTCTCAGGTTAGATAAAATCCGATCAAGGTCCAGTGCTGTGCTAAATGTCCCTAAATTCATGACAGGCAAAACCGGATTGCTTTCAGCTCCAGTGTTCTTTGCATGGACTTCTCTTTAAACATCTGTAAGGTGGAAATACCAAGTCCATGGTATATGAATAATTTTGTTCTACTGTCCAAAGTTTTAGCAGTAACCTCAGAGACTCATAGTTATACACACACACACACACACACACACACACACACACACACACACATATTAAAGCACCATTATGTTACAACACTGTGACCTTTGTCATGGAAATTATTCCTTTTTAGCCTCTGGGACTATACTCACCATGGGAAGTCTATTCCTGCAAGAAATCCCTAAATTAAGCACAGCGATAATCTTTAAGTACTCCTTTCCTTTGTTTTCCTTGGGATAGGAGATGACAGACATGTGGACAAGCAACACAGGCATTCTATTCTATTGATCTTTCCCTCATTCTGAACATCTCAGAATGAGGGTTTCTTAACAAGTATATAGAATTGTCAAATCTAAAGTTTTTAGTATTGAAAACATCATGTCATATTCTCAGGAAAAGACAGTTGCTTTGGCAACAAGGATTCAAACACTGGACAGCTTTAGGGACAGAATTATAAATAAAAGCCTGTAGTTTTGCTTAAAATTAGAGAAGGAACACATTATTTTCTGGAAGCTTCTGGTGTTAGAAGTTTAACATAAACACAAAGTTCAAACTTTATTTTGGTTTCTACATTGCAGAATTCTACATTGAAGAATTTCTGTTTTCCACATTACAGACCCTGGGGTACAAAGACGATATAACTAGTCCAAGGAAGGAAATGGATTGTAGTGTATTATAGTGGCTAAGCAAAAACCTCTGAAGTGAGACGATCTGTTTCTAACCAAAGCTCTATAACTCCGTGGGCCACCTTGGATAACACCATTGATCTCTCTGTGCTTCTGTTCAGTGTAAGCATTAAGGGAATTATTATAGGGACAGGGCTGGGGAGGCAGCTCAGTGCTCTAAGTTCCTGCCTGGCAAATGCAGGAACCCAGTTTGATCCCTGATACCCCACATCATGCAGGCTCTGGAACCCCTGGCGCACCATGATGGCCCTGAAACTAAGTATGGTGGCACATGCCTGTTATCCCAGTGCTGAGAAGGCTGAGACAGGAGGATCACTATGAGTTGGAGTTGCATAGTGAGACCCTGTACAAAATAAATAAATAAATAAATTCTGAAAATTAAAAAAGTATATAAAGAGAGCCTTTACAACGGTGCATGCAATATAGTAAGCCATCAAAAAACAGAGTATTTGTCAGTATTGCTGAAGCTCTATCTGTAACTACAGCATGCAAAGCTCAACATGCCCTCTGTTCAAGCAGCCTGTGGGAGGATAAGTTCTGGAGAAGTCACTGACAGGTGATGTTTGGAAGAAGTAGGAGGCATTAACCATGTTCTCTGTCTCTGAAACTGCCACGTGTGATCGTTCGATTGGATTGAGCCCTCACACTCCATGCCTCTGAATGATAGATGGCGAAACTAAAATAGGTTCTCTTCAGATAATGTTTCTGAGTGACCAGCTGGTAGAGACAGGAAAAGCTATTTCAGTGAGACAAGAGCCTTCAAGAACAGATTTGGAGAGAAAGCATTATACTGGCCTTCTAGAAATAGAAGTGCCAAGTTGCAGAATGCCAGAAATTAAGATTATTCACACAGCTATTTTATTGTTCAGTGAAAGAGGAAATGATGCAATGCGCATGGCAGAGGTGGCCCTGTTAATTTGCAACTTGGCAAACAAGCCTGCTGACATCAGTGTTAGGTCTGACTGGACACTTTGTGCAGCTCCTAATACTCAGCTGCATGGAACTCAGGAACCCATGGAATGACCGAGGGAGAAGCCACACAGTGCCCATGTCCTTAGCAGGGGCTAACATCCAGGTAGAGCTGCTCTTATCTAAAGAGCAACCACAAGGTTGGAAGCCGAGCAGCATGTCTTAGAGAGAGACACAATCTCCACCAATGGGAGGGACATGATTGTCAGGTTCGTGGCTTTGAAAGATTGATTCCATTTCTCTCTTCTAGAATTCTACTTACAGTTCAGACTTCCTGTGTGATGGCATTATCTGTTGCCAGTAAAACCTTTTCAACTGGTGATTAATCTTGCCTTCATTTTATTTTTCATTGTAGAATTACAGTAAGAACATATCATATGCTGTGGGTCTTTTTTCCTTTCTATCTTCCATCCAATGACACTTACTGACCGCTTGCTGTATATCAGACACCGGGGAATATAGAACAAACATTTCAAAAAAGATTGTGCTCTCTGAATGTGAGGGAAGTAAGACAATGAACAAGGAGAGACATAAATAAATGAGATTTTTGTAAAGTGTGACAACCATGCTCCAGGGGTGAGATATGATGCTAATGATCCTGGACAGTGGCATAGAAAAATGACCTCTTTAGGAAGGGTACTTCAAGTAGAGAGACAGTTTGCCAAGGTAGCCAACTACACAAAGGTCAAGGCTTTGAGGTGAACCACAGCTAATGTATTCTAGAAACATAAAGGAAACATGCATGTCTGGAACAGAGTGGACCAGGGAGTCATGAGCTCAGATAACTGTTGAAATTTGGACATAGATAGATTGTGCATGGAGACCATAGATATTAGATTGATATTTATTCTAAACATGATGGGGAAAAACACCATGAATAAACAGGGCAGGTTCATCATTCAATTTACATTTTGCTCAGAACACAGAACAGTGATTGAGATATTGAATGGATGAGAAGAGGAGCCATGAGACCCACTGGAGAACAAGGGCAGGCTTCAAAGTAACAAAGAATAGTAGATTAAAAGCAGGGTGATAATGCATTATGGCTTGTATCTAGATGTCTCCTCAAGGTCTCATGCTCTCCTAGATGGGGCTTTTCAGAGCCAACTGGATATAGGGTGTGCGGAGCTCAATTAGAATTTGCGAACTAAGTGTAGTACGATTAGCGTACCGGAATTGGTGCAATTCCCCTAATTGGAATTAGTGTAGTTTTTGGCATGGCTGAGTGAATGTACTGAAAACAGGAGCCCCACCTTGAGTGTGCCTGGCACCACCCAAAAGGCTTGCAGCCTGGATGGGAAAAGAGGGAGAAAGAGGTTTTTCTTGCTGGCAGACTTCTGCCTACCCTGCCAGGGCCTGTTTCTCCCTGGGATGCCCCTTTGACAAGTCACTCTGTCTTGAAGCCAGCTGACTATGGACTGAAACCTCTATAAGCCATAAGGCAAAACAAACACTACCTTCTTTAATTTGTTGATTGTCGGGTATGTTTGTCTCAGTGGAAAGTGACTAAGGTATAATAGCAGGCCATTTTATTTCACTGATGTACTACAGACACGAAGGATACCTTATTTCCCCCAGCTTTTGAAGAACTGAAAAAAATCTGCCTAAAGATTATGTAGCTTCTATGAGAGAAGCTGAACCCAAGGCTATAAAGCTCACAAGCGTAGTTTCTTGCGGGGTTACGCTCTAGCTAGCCCCCTCTTAGTGGAATTGGCAAAGCAAGCTTTTGTGAGCTTTCAGGCTCCTTATAACTCAGTCATGCTTGCTAGAGATTTGGTAATGTTGCATTTCCTATGCTTTTGAAAACTTAATTTTTATGAGAAGTTTATGAAGTAAATGCTATCATTATCCTCATTTTACATATGAGCAATCTGAGTATTGGACAAATTAAACTAGGGAATATCAAAGGCTGAATTTTAAAGTAGGCAGGCTAGCTCAGAAGGTATGCACTTTCTCTCCAAACTATGTGAGACTAAACCTCACTTGGCCAGTGTTTCTACACTGAAGAGGGATGCTATAAGCACATGCAGGAAAAGCAGTCATTACACAGACTTCTACCTGAGATAAAGAGTTACACAACCTGGAAGGCATTCTGTAGCCATTTCATGGAATTCTAAATTCTAGAGAGGCAGGGTTTCCTATAGAGTTCAGCAGAAAAGGACATTTCCCTAAAGCGAAGAGTGTACAAAACATTTGTCTTTAAACCAAATCTCAAGTCCCTGAATCAACATTTCCACCAGGTTGGCTTTTTCTAATATAAATGTAAGAGGAGACAGATTGAAATGCCAAACTGAACTGCTCGGTGTTTTAGCAAAAGCCGTATCTGACAAGCAGCCACAACTCAAAATGTATCTGTTGAATAGCTGCTGAAAAATGTCCTCAAGTTGGGATTGTAGAGTCCAAAATTAATCACAGAAAGTCTAATATTGTAACAGTACAAGAGTGACCTACAAAGAGCCTCCTGTGTCTTCTGCAATGACTCAAGGAGCTTCCTGTCAAAGCTCCAAATTCACCTCACATAGTTGCAACTTGGTTCTCAGCTTTACTCCTGTATTCTGTCTCTCTCCCCATGTTTCCTTGTGACCTTAACCACTTTCTGTAGCGATTCTCTGTCATTTCCATAAGCCCTTGTATTGCCCTGGGCCCCATCACTTTGATATGTAAAACTCGGCTAATTTAGGCTTTTCAAGGACAGAGTTTTTGAATCCTTTGTTCCAAAGCTTGAGAATAATAGAAGATAAATGGAAAGAGATAAGTTAGAATTTGCCATCTGATTACTTTCACTATTACCGCTAATAGTACTGAGGTACAATTTGAGAGTTTGCAGATATAATCTCACTTGTTCTTCAAAACAAAGGTGAATGCTGGTATCACCATTCCTATTTCTTTTAGGAATCCAAAGGCAATGTGATCAGAATTAGGACCCCTGATTAGGGCTGAGTCTGCTATCTCACAGCTCTTTTTTAAGTAGATTTGATGATATTCATTATAAGATGTCATCTGTTTTACCACATATTTTGGTGTATAGGCTAAAGTATATATAGCATATTCCTGCCACTACCAACTCCTACTTTTTCTCCTTCAAAAGAATCCTAACATTCTATGCATCATGTACAGTTGGATTAATAGCTATCTAAGAATTTAAATCTGATGTTTTCAATCATAGATGAAAAGTTACAATTATTGCAGAGCATTAAATCATCTAGATATGCTATCCTTGACTGGAAGATTTCAACTTAACTGCTCTAACATGGGCCTGAACATAATCTTTTTAAAAGTTTCCCTTCTGTCTTTTTGGTGTTTATAAAGATACAGGAAAACTGGGCGTGGTGGCACATGCCTGTAATTCCGGCTCTGAGGGGGGGCGGTGAGGCAGGAGGACTGTTGTGAGTTCAAGACCAGCCTGATCTACAAAATGAGCTTAAGGCCAGCCTGAACTGCAGAGTGAGACCCTGTCTCAAAAAGACAAAATAAATAAATAAATGAATAAGTAAAATAAAAAAAATAAAGATACAGGGCTTAGTAAACAACTATTCTGTGCCAGTGACCATATTCTTGCTTGCTATGGATTCAGTGATGTATTCTTACAATTCACATACAGAAGCTCTAATCCCCCTTTACTATATATGGAGATAAGGATTTTTAAAAAGAAATTGAGGCTAAAGAGGCAAAATATATATATATCTTGTTATGTTTTTGGCACAATATCTCATTACCAGCTCAGACTCCTAGTGATCCTCCTGTTTTCAGCTTCCTTAGTGTTGGCATTACATGCCTGCTCCATCATACTAGATCTCAGTGACCAGCTAGGCAGGCTCAAGGGGGGTGGGGGTATGTGGGGATGGAGATGGTACCTTGGTGTCTGTGCTTGCCTAATCAGGCACTCACTCTGCTGTGCTATCTCCCCATCCCTAAAGAGGAAAAATATGAGGGGATCTGTTTTTATGCAAGAAGTATAAGAAATTTCTCTCTGTGTCTCTGTCCCTCCATCTGTCTCTCTCTTTCTCTGCCTCTGTCTCTCCATCTCCAGAGAAAAGGTCTTGGAGCTGTTTTCAAGCCTCGAGAGAGGCATCCCTCGAATTCATCTTATTGATATTGGTGCATTAATCTCAGGCTTTCAGCTTACAGAGATACAAGAAAACAAATTTCTGCACACAAATTTCTAACTTAGTCAGTTGTCTGTGTTTGGGCAGCCTAAGTATGCTAAAAACAGTAAATAAATTAAAGAACAAAATGAAAGATAGATACTAGGAAACAGGGACATAAATCTTTTCCAAAAGAGAATGGCACCAAGAGATGGGGAGTGGTCGGGTAGACAGCAAGGACAGGGAATAAGATGTGCTACATGCCTATATCCCAACTCCCCATGATGAATATAGTAATCATTTACAACAAATATATACCAGGAACAAGAAAAAGAAAAAATTTAGGTGCTGTGAAGCAGCATGTTGATACCATAACACATATCTAAAATATCTAAGAGGCTTCTGAAAACGCATTATAAGTAGAGATTCGTGACTCATGCTACTAAGAATTCCAATGGCCTCAGAAGGACAGTTAGCAGAAATGTGGACGATAAAGGCAATTCTTGGAAGTGCTCAGAAGAACCCAAGAGGAGACCTCCTAAGAAAGCATTAATCGACTAAGAGAATGGACACACTATGGTAGATGGGGCATTGGTATAGATCCCACCATTTAAGATGCTCTGGTACGATCTTGGACACAGAAGAAGACTGGCCTATTTGAAACTGTAAGAAAGGCATTTCTTGGTGTAGAGTACTAAGAATACAGCTGAACTGTGATTTAGTGCCACATGAAAGCCAGACTTGGAACCAACTGAATGTTTTGAGATTTTCTATAAAAGGTGACAGTACAGGCTGTTATTTTTTATTATAGATTATGTCAAAATGTGAGTTAAGAAAGATTCAAGGAGGGAAATGTTGAACATCAACCCAAAGCAGAGGGACAATAAAATCTGAAAATTTTAACAATTGTTGGCCAATCTCCATTTCCAACAGTGAGAATGCATCCTCTGGATGGGACAACCTTGTGCAGCTGGAAAAGGGATAATTCACTCCCCAAAGAGATTACGCGGAGGGCTTAACCACTCATTTCAACTGAAGCCAGGAACTGAAATAGAATTATTCTAGAAGAAACACAGCCAGTTTGAATTCAGGTGGGTAGAATTAATGGGAAAGGAAGCTGTCAGACATCAGGGACTTCAGGACGTAGCTTTCAAGCTGCCTGAGTTTGTATGCATATTAAAAAAAAAAAATGCCCCCAAGTGTTAAAAATCTAAAATAAGAAAATAAGTAAAGAAGAGGTCGTGAGAAATAAAACAGACATTGGAGATGTAAAGGAGGAGTTGGGAAAGGGAAGAGAAAGGAGTGAAGGTCAAAAATAGTTAAAATACGTTCTATACATGTACCTATTTTCCAAGGACCTGGGAGCAAGCTTGTTTCCTCCTCAGTTTCAGAAGGTAAAGCCATTCTCTTAGTTACAGTGAGCATCAAAGCTTGAAAGGACAAGGTCCTTTCCCAAGTTCTTGTACATGGGAGATGCACAGAACAGAGGGGCAGGGCCATAACTGAAATCTGAAGTTCATCCAGTGGGGCTATGTTGCCATCCCAGAGGTTGCCGGGTGCAACACTCCTGACCAAAGAAGAATAGTCTTGGTCCTTAAAATCAAACAAAGTTTCCTTCATAGACATAGGGCTTGCTTGGGAATGATTTCCCTCCCTTCATTCTGACTTCATTTTTTTTTTTAATGGAAATGTTCAAAACACACCTGTTTCAAACTGTAGGGTTTTTTTTTGTTTTGTTTTGTTTTGTTGTGGAACCAGGGATTGAACTCAGATCCTTGCTCTTGCCAGGGAAGTGCTTATTCCATTGAGGCATCTCCCTGACCTCTCAAACTGTACTTTGTAATCAGAAAATTTTTCTGGTTTTGTAGATTGATAGAAGAAGAATAATTTTGTGTCAGGATGCATCCTTAGTCTCATGCATCCTTAATGTGGTTGAAAGTTTGATCTTAGATTTTTTTTTTTTTTTTTTTGGCAGTACTGAGGATTAAACTCAGGACTCTGCACTTGCCAGGCAAGCACTTATTCTACTGAGCTATCTCCCAGGTCTTTTCATATTATAATTGATTCTAGAATGTGTCAGAACTTCCGGAGCTCTTTGGGTAGGTTGAATGCATTCTATATGCACAATGCTTATGAAGTTTTGTGGGGAGGATATACAGAGAGAAGGATAGTATAGATTGTGTTGTGACCTCCAAATTCAATTTGTTAAGCCCTTGAAGCCTCAGTGTGACTATATTTTTACACAGGACTTAAAACAAGATAAATTTATAAAGGTGGGAATTTAATCCCATTAAATGATGTTTTTGTAAGAGTAAGCGCTCTCTCTCTCTCTCTCTCTCTCTCTGTCTCTATTCTCTGTCTTCTCTTTCTTTCTCTCTGTTCTAATTCTCTTTACTCTGGCAAATAACATGACTGTGAATTTCTAGCACGAGGTAGCACTGTAAAATAAATAACTTTCTGTTAAGCCACACAATGTGTTGTGTTGTCTTATACATCTTAAGACAACTAATAAATTATAGGCCACAATGATTATGTGAACTGTGGTTTGGTAAACACTCCAAGCACCTGGCTATGAATGAAAAAGTTGCAGATCCTGTTGTTGGCAGCCACCCATCTGCCTATCGGGACCTCTGCCTAAGTAAGGTCAAAGCCATAACATAAGGGCAAGATATGGAAAGAAAGCGAACCTCCCATCTGACAGCTTCTCAAGTCTACAGAGTTAAAGGACAAGAAGGAGCTCTGTTTAGAGAGGGGAGGTGGTCTTTCAAAGGAATTCGTAGGAATTACTCCATTGCAAGAAAGTACTAGACTTCCCTGTTTTCTCTTTAATTTGAGGTGTGGCTGAGGATTGTTCTGTGGGTGGGCAGACTAGAAAGGACAGAAAAGGTCATGACTCGTGTCCTGGTACCAGAAAAAGATCATAAGAATTTGTGGAAGGCAGATTCTCGTTTTCCATATTTTTTCCTAATCAGTATCACATGGGTCTTGGATTTTCCTAATGAGCTGAAAGCGCTTGGGAGTGAAATGAAAGATTAGGATAACTGTTCTGTTAAGAAAAGAGGCTATAAGACGGTGATGTACTTAGAGTATCTTAACTCAAATCAAAACATAGGTTAACACATTCTGTACTGGCCAGGTTAGGCTTTTAATTCCAGCACCAGGGAAGTACAGGAATGAGGATCACAAGTTCAAGGCCAGTTTGAGCAACTTTGTAAGACTCTGTGTCAAAATAAAATAAAAGGGATTGGTTATATAGTTCAATTCTCCCAGGTCTCCTTGTGTTCAGACTGATGTAGTCCACTCATCCAAAAAAAAAGAAAAAATAATCCTGTTATGCTGAATTAAAAGCCTTTGTTCAATGTAAATCAGGCTTATAGGTTATGTTATGTATTGTGTCTAGTTGTACCTCCAAAGCCTCACGCAGTCATGGGGCAGCTTCTGGAGTTTGTGACTCATGCTTTCTTTCTTTCATTCTTTCTTCTTTCTTTTAATATATTTGGTACAGGGTCTTACTATGCAGCTCAGACTCATAGTGATCCTCCTGTTTTCAGTCTTGCAACACTGGGATTACAGGTGTGTGACAGCACATTCAGTCTCAGTGGCTGCTTGTGCATGGCCAGGAGCAGGGGCCAGCCTAGCAGGTGGTGCTGAGGATTAAACCCCTCTCCTTGCACTTGCCTAAGCAGGTGCTTAGTCCACTGAGCTATCTCCCTGGCCCTTTGGGATTGATTCTTGATCCAATGCAGGGATTGCAGGTGTGAGTGCTACACTCTGGCCAGGAGGTAGGTAATTTTCATTACAATGTAAGGATCAGGAGGGAGGCTAGCTAGCTTCCTGAGCTGCTGCCACTCTCTCGCTCCTTGCTCCTGCAATGAATAGTTACTTTGTGCTGCCATGTGTTACTCTGCTTCAGAGCCACCTGAGTATGGACTGAATCCTCCACAACTGTGAGCTAGGTAAACCTTTCCTTCCTTAATTTTGGGTATCAGTATTTGTCCTAGCAAGGAGAGAGTAACTGAGATAGCTTGGAATTGTTACTTTCATTTTCTGCTCAGAGATAGTCAAAGTAAAATCAGCTATAATTATTTCTGCTGTATTAAATGTATTATTATTCTAGTTCTTTCTGGACTAGTTGAAAATAGTGGTTTCTGGAGTACTTGGATTATGGACCTCTTAATTGTTATATGATCCTCTCATTTATATTCCTAATTTTTGTTACCATGCTTAGGCTAGTAAAAGTACATCCAAATCTTAGTTTTCATGCATTATAAAGCATATGAACATTCACAATAGGATCAAGATGAACTGTGATGAATTGTCCCATGGCATAACTGGGTAATATATTAAGTCCTATGACAATGTTTATTTCTTTTATAAAAAACAGTACAGAGAGATGGGTATTAATTGCTATTTGGGATCTTTTCTCACAGTGTCATCTCCCTATTACAATTAACTGTGAGGTTGATCTGATGGAAATAAATGGAGAAACTATTGTTTTTTATTTGTTTGTTTTTTGTTTGTTTGTTTTTGGCAGAACTGGGGATTAAACTCAGGCCCATGTGCATGCCAGGGCACTTATTCTGAGCCATCTCTCTGGCCCCTATGGAGAAACGAGAAACTATTACTACCCTCTTTTTAAATTTAGTTTAACTGAGGGAGATAACTCAGTAGAATAAGCACTTGCCTGGCAAGCACAAGGGTCTGAGTTCAATCCCTGGTTCTGCAAGAAAAAAAAATAGTTTAAGCATCTATGACTGAACAACTGGACATATAACTGTATGGCTTAGCCTACGTCTTCCACATAGTACTGTCACACACAGCCAAAGTTTCTGTGCTCCAAAGTTGGAGTGGTCACAATGCTATATGAGATCTCTATGGTCTCAAAGTTATATACTTCACATCTGTGTTCTCCTTGAATTACTCAGGCACTAACCCAATAGCCCTAATGAAACCAGACACAGATTGAATTACCGTCTCTTAAAACTGGAACAATCACACATCAACTTGCATTAATTCCCTTTCCATAGATCTAAGTGGCTCACTATAGAACTCTAACGACACATTTTTGACCTCCATTTGTTATTCTTGACTGCTCATTCTGCTACAGATTTGATTTGATTCCTTTATAATATGATTATCTTAAATCTTCAGTTAGTGAAAAGAAATATGAAGCTTTTATGTCCATTTATTTTCTTCTTTCTCATTGACTGTCAGAATTTGTGGTTCTTCCGGTTGGTGAATAACCAACCTGCCACATTTAGGTGAAACTTTGCAATGTGTTTTCCACAAGAAAAACGGAACACCCCCAGTTTCCATCAGATAAAGAATATATGAAGGGAATCTTCAAACATTGCTGGTGGTCTCATGCCCTGAGGAGGTTAATAATGGCACAAACCCAGGTGACAAGATAGCAAGACCTAGGGGTTTCACGCCACTTAGTTGTGAGTTAATTCCTGAAGCACAATTCCACATCTAGAAGTTTGATGAGATAGACACAAATGTCTATGAAACTGATCTACATTTTGTAACAATAAATATCTTATAACTATGAGAGTTTGGCAAAGACCTATCCCTGAAAACAAATGCTTAATTATATCATGGCTTACTGAGTTCAAATAAACTTGATAGTCATTAATGATTCAAATGGTCATTGCCTCAGTTACTGTTCTCTCATTGCTGGGACAAGTTCCCAACACACAAAATGAAGAAGGAAAGGTTTGTTTAGCTTACAATTGTTGGAGGTTTCAGTCCATACTCTACTGGTCCCAAGCTGGAGTGACACATGGCAGAGGGCAGCCTTTCATGGCAGGGGCAAAGAGCACGGGCAAGATGGAGAAGTAGCAGCAATAATGAGAGCAGGAAGCTAGTTTGCCTCCCTTAAGCTGCATTCAGGTTATCTGCCCCAGGCTGGGCATAGTACTCATTCCTGTAATCCCAGCAACACTCACACCCATAATCCCAGTGGATCATGAATTAATCACAAAGTCTAGAAGTCTGTCCTGTGACTACATGAGGCTTTTCAGGGGGGAACAGCTAGCCACAAGCCATAACAGTGACCAAGAATGAAAAATGAAAATAGAGCTACCATTTTATTTAGCTGTATCACTGCTTGTTGTAGTTCTGATGAAACTAAAGTCTGTGTATTATCGTAATATCTCCATATTACTGAATTATATATATTACTGAACAATCATATATATTATTCAGCAATAAGGAAGAATGAAATTGTGAAAGTTGCAGGAACATGGACTAATTGTCCTGCTTAGAGAAATAAGACAAAATCAGAAAGCAAGCTTTAGATGTTCTTCCTAATAAGTGTAATGTAAAAATAATAGCACGAAAGTAGAAAAGAGACTACTATTACATAAAAGGAATGGAATATGGGTAAGGAAAGAGAATTGTAGAGGAGATTAATAGGAAGCATAGTATTTCTAATCAATATATGTCCATTGCACTGTTACATTTTGGAAAATTGATATACACAGATAAAAATATATGCCTCAAAAATTAACAAAAAGTTGTATGATAAATTGTTTAGTCATGGTTTCCTCATTTTCGGTTCCATTTTCCATATTTCACTTATACATATGCACATCCAGTACTTTTCCTACAAGAGTTTAATCTATGATGTAATATAGCCCTTTCAATATTTGAGCAGCTATTGTTATCTTCTAGGGCTGAATAATGATCAACAATAACTGGGAACAGTTTATCACTTCAAAGAGAAATTCATACTCCCTAGTAAGCCTCCCTCAGTCTCCTTTGTCCTAACCACCCAAAACCATTAATGTTGCTTTTTTCCCATGCCCTGTTTTGACACGTTGTACAAACAGAGTCTCATAACTTCTGTCCTGGCTTCCTCCCTGAACATTTAGGATGTAGCATGTACCAGTGAACACATTCCTGTTGAATTTTCATATAAATTTTGATTGCATGGATACACCACTTTGTATTAATTTAGGCTTTGGCTGAGAGACATTTGTTACCTTTTCATGTTGGCTCTATTGTGAATAACAGTGCTTTCCTATGCGAATTTGTGCAGATCTATGTTTTCCAATATTGGGGCCTACATCTGTAGAGTTTCTGTTTCATGGTATTACAATGGTTAATTTGAGTTTCTGCAAAATTGCTTTCCAAAGTGGCCCAATTATTTCAAAAGCCCACATGTATGCAATTAAAAATGAAAAACAAAGCAACAAATTATTATTTATCAAAATTACCTTAGACACCAAATATTGTGTACTATAACAATGGAGCACATTTGTATTTTTTTTTCCTTACATATAGTCAAGCTATACCACTGCCCTTTTATTACAAATTTTAGCCTTTGCAATTTTTCATTAAAAAATAGATTATCTTTCTTTCTGCTTTTATACTTTCAAACCAAACTAGAAAGTCAAAAGATCTAAAACAATACAGGGAACACAGGACACAGAGAAAAAAAGAACAGTAAACGCAGATCAGTAAAACAGCTACAAAATAATCAATATTCACTTTGTATTTTAATGTCAAGGATGTGAAATGACATCGAGGGAAGCAACTTTGAGATCAATAAATTTTCCAAATTGACAGATTAAAATGAGATGTTATAATAACAGTGACATTTTTTCCCTTTAAATACATTTTTAAAGTGAGAGCGGTAGGTAGAAGCTGAATACAGATTTCACTAAATGCCACTACTTCAAAGAGCTCAGTGTGTGAAAATCCAGCTGTTCTTTTTTTGCTTTGTACATTCACAGCCAGTACTGGCAAAATGAGGCTTTCCTTATTTGCTGACAGCCGTGTTGATGATGCAAAAGGCAAAATAGCATTTCTCTTCTGGGTAATGTTAATTATGGAGCACTGACAAGAGTTCAAAAATAAATCTAAATCTTCCTAGTCAATGCCCTACATCAATATAATATGGAAACAAAATATACTGACAAAGAGGAAAGGAGTGTACATTTGGAACTGTATCTCTTCCCTCTTAATAAATAAAAAGAGGCACGCAGGATTAAAAAACCAATAACAATAATAGGCCATCAAGATAACAACTCTGAGATTTAGATTTTTAATTTACATTACTCATTTGATTCTTTGAATTAGAAGGAATGTACAACTTTTTCCTTTTGTAGGGGATCGCATTGCACCTCAGAGAGGTTAAATGAAATGGATAAATAGCTGAATAAAAATTGTAGTCAGTGTTTTATTTTTATTTGCTATTTTGTTTTGTTTTTTCAGGCAAAGTTGCTGTACACACTGTTGCAATTTCTAAATTATTTTTATGAGAAGTTAATTGTGATTGTTGAAATACTGGTCATTAGATAAACAAAGTGTAACACTTCTACTTGGTTTCTCCCAGTCCTTCACCAGAGCACATTACATGTAGAAAATTAATTTATGACTCTTAACACATGTACTGAACTTGGGTTTTACTGCTGGAGTTTAGCAGCTGTTTACCTGCTATCAAAAATGCTAGGAAGATTCAGGTATTTGATAATCACTACAATAATTATTAAGGCACTGCTTTAGGCCAAGTATTAATATTTTCATATTTTGAAAAGAAGACTCTAAGAATAATTTCAGGCAACATCAGACAAAAGAAATGTTTTATATTTTGAAATGTGCTTGAGATACTATAAATCCATATATTTTTTTTTTTTTGTAATTTGTACAGGGTCTCACTGTACAGCTCAGACTCATAGTGATCCTCCTGTTTTTGACCTCCCCACCACTGGGATTACAGGCATGCGCCACCAACACAGGTCTCTGTGGCCGGCTCAGCGGGCCAGGCTGGCAAAAACCTTTCTTTTCAATAATAATAGCTTGACAATATGTCAAGCTTTAAAAGTCTGATGGCTTTTTGAACCAGCAATCTTACATCTAGAGTTATATTCTAAAAATAGAATTGAGGACAAATAAGAATTTATGTAATAATTTTGGGATTTTAGTGACCAAAAGATGGAGACAAACTTTTTACCAAAAATGAGTGACTAAAATGAATTGTATGGTGGATAAAGTACCACCCTGGTAGTACTTTATCTACCAGGAGGATAAAGTACAGCCACTAAATATTTTATAGTAGAAAGTTAAGTCTTGGGAAAACAGTATCACAACATTTAACTTTTGTGGTGAGCTTTTTCAACCTATGAAGTTTAGTGAAGTGTTACATTTTTGTGACATATGTCCTCACACTGGTCAAAGTCTCATTAAAATTAGGTTCAGTTTCCACTATGAGCCCATGGATCTGCCCTTCCAACACAGAGCATTACACTTAGCTGTTAGTATATTTATCTCCCTCTTTCAGGGTAAGACTTTCTGAGCATCAGAGAACCAAATTTAGTCACTTTTAACAACTAACTCATATTTAACACAGTGACGTGGTATTTAATAAACATCTAGAAGACTAAATGAATAAAATAAGTGAAAAGTTTTTTATCATTATGCTCAACCTATGTCATCTGAGGATGACACACACCATGATAGAATCTGTGGCTTGCTGGGGAAAACTATCAGAGTTATAGAGAGAAGATGTAAATTCCAGGGTTCCAGCTTCTCTGGACTTGGTTCTGCTGTGTCAAACAGAAGTGGGTGTGATTTCAACACATCTGTTGCCCACTTACTGCAGGGTGTGGTAGGGGGCCTATGAACTTCCATAGAATGTATTAGTAGAGTCCATCAAATCGATCTCATTCCATTTTCCTCACAAATTTTGTAGGTTTTTGCTTTGTTATTTTATCTCATAAGTGCACTGGTTTTTTTTTTTTGTTTGTTTGTTTGTTTTTTTGTTTTTCATTTAGAGAATAATTGGGTGTAAAATGTTTAAACTACAATGAATCTTCTATGTTGTACTCACCATGTGGTCAGGACCAGAAACCATGTTTAACTCTCAAATGTCTTTTGTCTTTATTAAATCTAGAGATGTGTTTTTGTATTCATCTTGAGTTGACTTTTAAGTCAAATCCTGTTTAAAATATAGTTACTGAGGAGATTTGCTTACTGTCCCTCTTTGCATCACAGGGCAGATACAAGTACTTCCAGTAAGATTACAGACTTTCCTCTCGGAATAAGAAAGGAGAGCTGCTTCCTACAGTTCTATGAGGAGGGAAACCCTCTTCACCCTTGGCATCTGCCCAGATAGTATTTTCACAATATTCAAGGAAGTCAGAGTGTGGTCCCTGGGAAGAAAGTCAGATGGGAGAGGGCCAGGGAGAAACAAAGAGCAGCAGAACAAGTCCACAGAAGCCAGACTTTAAAGACTTCCCTTCAAGTAATACTGGAGAAATCTTGACCCCCCTTCTTGAAATTCACTGAGGTGTTTCTGTGTTTGCACATAAGAAATTGTAGCTGTATTTAGAGTTGCTACATTTTCCATTGCCTAAAGGAATTGCTATTTATTTGTCTTGGTACTTTCCATGGTAGCTACATCACACATCCCCCAACACTAGGGTAGATATTTTGATGTGGAAAACACCAGGTTATTCATGTCCTTGTGAACTACTGAACTGGACTAATTAGACAGAGACAGAGGCAGATGAAATCACAGAGGTGGGGAATGCTGCAGTCTCTGTGGTCCACGCCAGGCATGCACTAGACTCTTTCACCACAAAGTAATCCAGAGCATTCTCCCAACTTGACAAGATCAGAGGGATCACATAGTGGTATCCCACCAAGCACAGATACAGTAAGACAGAAAACTCATTAAAAGGACAGTGAAAAAGTGTTTCTATTTGATCCAACTTGGGTTTTTATTGGGAAACAAAAGGAGAATCTTAAACATTCTTTTTGGGTTTACTAAATATTTATGCTCAAATCAGGGTTCACGTCCTTTCTGACCTGCATAGATTACTGTGTCAGGTACCATTTGGTGCAGGAGGAGATTGACATAACAGTAATAAAAATGTTAAATGAATCCTGTGTTTGTGTCTGAGATTTACTTTTCTGCATGCCTCAGATGTCCAAACTCACTGATTTCAACAATAAACTTACTAAATCAGTACTATCTTTATTGTCATTCCATCAATAGGGAAAATAATAGAAGAAGATAAATTAACCACTGTAAGGAAACTAACTAGTAAATAAAGGCATATGCTTAAAAAGTCTAAGCTATTTGGGTCTGATGAGACAGTTCAACTGTCTAAAGCACCTGTATAGGCAAGCTCAGGTAGGTGCAGGGGACTGCAGTTCGATACCCAGAACCACATACTGCACTAGCCCTGCTATCAGGGTGAGCCGAGCTGGCAAAAAAGATAAATGAACTATCTGCCCAGAAAGTAGAGTTATGAAAATAGAAACTTCTCTGATCCACCCCTATACCATGTTCTCTATTACTAAGAGGTGTGGAAGATGCTATGCCAGCAAAATAGAGCAAGCTTTCTAAAGGAATGGGTATCTTTTAATTGATTCAACTCCCCAGGCATGACGGCACAAGCCTATAATCCCAGCACTTGGAACGTTGAGGCAGGAGGATCATTATGAGTCCCAGAACAGCATGGGCTACAGAGTGAGCTTAAGATCAGCCTGAGCTGCATAGCGAGGCCCTGTTTCTAAAAGAAACAAGAAGTACACACATGCACATGTGCACTTCTCTTTGCCTATGTGTACTTTTAACAACACATTTTTAAACTTTCATATTTTGGAAATGTTATCCCTTCTTACTGAGAACCCTACAATTTGGATGCGTGGATACAAGCACAATGATTTCTTCTCTCATCTCATTACACTGATCAAACCCAATGAACAAACACAATTAAGATCTACATGAACAAATTAAATATCATACCATTCAAAGAAAATTAAAATAACTTACTGATGAAATTTTACACCAAAATAACTTGTCCTTGAAGAGAGACATCTGCCATGCCACTTTGTCCACAAGGAAGAACAAAAAAACACCTCACAAAATAGGAAAACTGGTCGTACCCCAGTGTAAGTCAAGTATACTAACAGAATGTGGATGAGACAGAAAGGATGAACACAGAGATAGCCCATTTCATAGCGCAATAAATGCAAGCCATGAGTTCTACACTTTAAATCAACTAAGGATCAGGATGGAGGTTAAAACGGTCAGAGCTGGGATCAGGTCTCCTGCACCATAGAAATGTAAGCATCGAGTTTGACTATCAGCTCCCAGTTGGCTCAGGAAAGGGCCAGGGCTTCACTCACCAGATGACTTGGAAGCCTGTAAGTCCTGCAGCTCAATTCTGGGGCCTCTTCTAGTCTGGCTTCTGTGCAGTTCCGGCTCCTTGTGCAACTGGCATTGAGTAAATCGCTCACCTTTACTTCTCTGTCTTTGTTGCTTTTTCCTTAAAAAACAATTAGTCCAGGCTGATGTGTGTGGAGTCAGCGTCCTTGCTGTTGATTACTCAATGTTAGATGACTGTGGACACGTTATTAATTCTCCGTGAGCCTCAGTATCCTCTTCGTCAAATAGAGATAATGACAGTAAACACTTCATTTGGATTCTGGAGGATTAAATGAGATAAACCCTATCAAATGTTTATCATTGCACTCAGACATCATGAACATTAGAAAATGCTGCTTGCTTTTATAATTTAAGACTTCATTACAAGAGATGTTTTAAAATATATTTATATTGTATATATGATATATAATGCATATTAAATATAAATATTTTATATATTATCATTCATAAAAAATTGTGCTATAATCTTAAGGTCTTTCATGAAAGACAGAGTGAGCAATTACTCTACAGGCTGTAACTTCACTGTGTATGCAGTGAGATTCAGAAAACCACCAAATAAGTCTGGGCTTTGGATTAGCAAGTAGAGAACTCTCATACTAAAGAGATTCTGGTGAGACAAAGACTCTGAATTAGTAGTTATGCACCTACTTTGCACCTCATAGAAAATGAAGAAAGCCAGAGGGTATGAAAAAAAAAAAAAACAGCCTCAGTAGCCTCTCTTTCTATACCAATTCTTCACTCACCCACCTGTGCACCATGTCTTTTCTGCAAAAGTTACATACTGTAACACACTGTACTCTTTACGTAGAAGGAATAAGAAACCAATCATGTTAGCTTTGAGAAGCAAGAATTGCCTTGTCCAAAATATACTCTACCCCACGGTGGTCTTTAAAATGTTCTGGCCCCTGGTGAATATTATAGATGAAATCTGTATTAAAGTGTCTAAGGCACTTGTTTCTGGTAAACAGTGAGGTGTCAAATAAGCCATCTACACACTGTGTTCTACTAACTATGGGCGTCCAGTAGACAGAGCAAGAGTTCAGTGCAAGGCATTGGCATACACAGTGTACAGACTCCAGCTCCTAGTCAAGCTCGGAGAGCTGCTGCTTTCTTAATTAGTCTATCATAGCCCTTTGGAGTCCAATGTTTGCCTCGCTAGATCTCTGTGTGCTGCTCCAAATTACAAAGAGAAATTGTTTTGTGCACTTGCTGTAGTGAATTCCTCTAATGTAGTACTTTTTCATGAGTCCTAGTGGTGTTCTTTTTCCTGAACTAATCTGGACATTTTATGATTAAATCTCATACTATAGAAAGGAAATGAAGGTTTCAATGTATTAAACTAATAAAATTAGAAAAATGTCCTTCAATGAAAAGTGTGTGTAGCAGGTTTGGAGAGAATTATCTATACTTTCTTTTGATATACCACTGGCTTCCTTGGAAGTAATAAGTAGGACTCAAGCCCTGTAGCTTTTGACTTTTCACTGTCACATGAAGAGAAGTAACTCTGTTTTATGGGACCACCAATGTACTTGTTTCACTTACTCTTGGAACCTGAGAGGTAGACTTCATTTCTTCATGCAATTACCTGGAAGAATAACTATAATTTCCACCTAAATACTGCCTTTGGAGTGATGATAATGGCATAATATATAATGCATTTTGTCTCATGCATGGTTTATCAATATAGCTTTACTGATAGTAAAAATGATACTCAAATGCCTAAAGGAATTCAAAAGCACTTTTTCAGTTTACATAGTTTCAAACCTTGCAAAAGACTTTTGTTCACTATCTCTCTTAAACCTAAATTGTGAACATGAATTTGACTCCAGTTGATCTTGACAGATTATGTTCAAGCTAAAAACGTCATTCTACTCACTTTCTGATGGCCAGAATGCACTTTCATTAGATGCTGTGACAATTTTCTGTAATAATGCTCTGGAAAGTAACAGAAACTGTACTATTTTCTACTACACATTAGTAAGTAACTAAAATATTGTGTGTGTAGTAAGTGTCATAGAAAGGATAGTTTAGACAAAAACTGAACAAAAGCCTTGAGAGATTGACTAATATTATTCAATCTTATTAATCCTTGGGAGATTGAATCTTCACTTTATGAACACTTATTCCATTTTTACTATTACTTTAAATATTGGAAATAATTCAAAAGATTAATATTTGAGCTACAGCAAATTGAAAACCAATCACAGTATGATATGAGCTCACAAGATATAAGCTGGTTGGATACCACCATGTATAGGAAGAGATTAAGTATTACCAAGCACTATCAGTACAGCACATCCAGTAAGATGCCATGGGAGTCAAACCAGCGTGGACCATGCAGCTCCAAGTTTGTTCTCCTTGTGCCATTTAAAATGCAAGTCTCAAGTTCATGCATTTGGGACACCCCAGAGTTAGGACTTCTCTTTGCACACCTGAGGCTACCCATAGTGGCTCTGCAGCTGTCATCATGCCACAGAAAAATATATTGAATTACACCACAAAATCCACAGGTACCACTTGGATTACTATGAGAAAAAAAGAAAGAAAGTTGAGAGGCTCATGAACATTCAAAAAGGCAAAAAAGTGGTTGGCCAGGAGTCTAAGCTCTACCAAAAACAGCACCATGCAGAGAAAAACACAAATGAAGAAGACTATCAATACCCATGAAAGGAGACACACCAAACAAAAGAATGACAAAGACCCCACAAGGAGCAGTACCTGCCTACCTGCTGGACAGGGAGGGACAGTCTCATGCAAAAGTACTTCCAACACGATTAAAGATAAATGAAAAGGCCAGAAATGGGAAGCTCCTCTGTCTAAAGTTTGTACCCAAGAAGAAATAGAAGTATTAAAAGTTATTCAATCTCGAAAGAAAAAAAAAAAAAAGAAGGCATGGAACAGGATGGTTACTAAAGTCTGCTTTGTTGGAGATGGCTTTACAAGAAAACCACCTAAATATGAAAGATTCTTTAGGCCATGTATTTTAAGAAAGCCCGTGGAACACATCCAGAACTGAATGCCACCTTTTGCCTGCCAATACTTGGTGTGAAAAAGCATCCTTCATTGCCACTGTATACAACTTTGGGCATTATTACTAAAGGAACAGTGATTGAGGGGAACGTGAGGGAGTTGGGCCTTGTGACGAAGGGGCAAGGTGATTTGGGTTAAATATGCCCAGGTAACTAACAACCCAGAAATTTATGTGTGCATCAGTGCACTCTTACTAGGGTGACAGATGGTTCATACAGTAACTTTTTACACTTCTTGAAGACTACAGACCAATCAGGAAAACCACAACTTGAATACTGCTGAAAACTCTCATGACTACATTCATCAAGAAAACTATTTATTAAATTGTAAAAACATTAAAATAGCCTCATTTTACAAATTGGTCTTTTATTAGGGGTCTGCTAAGGGCTTGCATGTTAGTGAGATTGAACCATTTGAAAAAGTAAATGTAAGTCTTTGCATTAAAGTGTGAGTACTTGGAAACACAGAACTCTCATTCCTAAAAGGCCATCAATATTCAAAATCAGAGGAAACTTAATTTAGGGGTCTAGGGCTAGGAATTCTGCTGAAGACATTCTGCCTCATCATTTAGCATTAGTCCTAAGAAAAATAAAGTTTAAATTTTTTCTCAATATAGTCTATTTACAGTACTTTAAGAATGGCATTAAAAGTTTATTTAGATAATTCCATCTTAGTTGCACTGATACTCTGAAAAGAAACTTTATTTGAAGTTAAACAACATAGGAAGGATATATGTTAGGTGTGCATCTCCAGTTTTGTGAACTGAATTAAATGGTCATGGCTTGAAAAAAAAAGTAAATCTCGGTGGGCACAGAAAACTTCTCTTACCAGACATGACTACATTTACTACTAGCAGTGCTTTAAAGATTTTATGTATCACATTCAAAACACAAATTTCAACAGTGACTATAGCTTGTGTGAATCTATTTCTGGAAAGCTGATGTTTCAGAGTACATGGATTCAGAGTCTTGGATTCTATTTATTTCCCAAAGGCTTTCTTCACCAGTAACTCTTAAACATCACCTCTCTGGACCTTTTATGACTTTCTGAAATGTGTATGGTGATTTGCAGGCTCAACAGTGATCTCCTACAATACAATTAGTCTTCTTTAGAAAAAGAGAGTCAGGCCTCAGTTCAATTTTCCATCAGCAATAATGTCCCTTATGGAGCACCTAATGCTCAAATATTCATTCTTGAAAGAGAAAAACCAGTGTGACAAGGACAGAGCAGATACAGAAAGTGCACTTTCACTTGCAGAGATGGCAATAGTCACATCCATTTTTCACAAATTTTGAAATAGAGAGACATGAACAACCTCAATGCTCTGTCCTCACACAGACAACTCATTTTTGTCAGTACTCAGAATTTAGATTTTTGTCCTCTACCTCAGAACAAAGGATGTTCTCTTGCGTAAGACCAGAATTATCATTTTTGTCCTTGATTATAACCTGTCCTTTCTTTATAGAAACCTTCATCTGTGTCGTGTCTTTGAAATCATAGTCTCATATGTCTTGGGCTAAAGACCTGTCCTTGCAGTCTAGCATGCTTAAACAGTAATTATTACACACACACACACACGCGCGCGCGCGCACACACACACACACACACACACAAACACACACACATGGTCCTCTACTTCTAGCCAGTGTCCTATTTTCTTTCACATTAAACTACTTAAAAGAGTTCACATTTGATATCTTCCTTTTATAGCTCACATTTTCTCGTTTGCTTCTATAAATAATTACATAATGTTTCTTTGACTTATTTCAAAAATATAGTGCAAATATTTTATGTGTCCTTTCTTTCTTTCTTTCTTTCTTTCTTTTCTTTTTCCTTTCCTCTCTCTCTCTCTATCTCTTCCTTCCTTCCTTCCTTCCTTCCTTCCTTCCTTCCTTCCTTCCTTCCTTCCTTCCTTTCTTTTTCTTTTTTGTTGTGGTACTGAGGACCTTATCCTTGCCAGGCAGGCACTTACGCTGATCAGCTATATCTCCAGCTGTCCTTCCCCATTTCACAGCATATGCACTGGCTTTTGTGTTCATGTCTTTGTCTACACACTTAAATACCAATCCCATTGCCTTCCATAAATGCATAGGTAAGTATCAATAATTTGGATATTTTCTTAACATGTGAGATAAAGCACTCTTCTTTCAAATATCTCTTCTCTTCTGCAGCTGTGTTCTGCTATTTCTCTGTTTCTGCAAAGTATCACATATTAGATAATTATTTGCTTCAGATATCATGCCACTTTACATTGGTATAGTATATAGGGGACCGTGTGGCACATATTTAAAAATTAAGCAGGTAGATTCTAAAGAAATCTAATGACATTACTTAGATTATGTTGTAAGCAAAATATAACACGACACAACTTTTACAAAAGACAAGGTACATTTTTCACTTAACATGACAGTTACATTTCTAAGCATAGCAAGGGTGGAGCCAGTAGGACGTGGCTGCCCAACCACATAGGGTGCATTCACATTCTGTGGCATTGATTTTCCTCAGAACTCATACATTTGAAAGACTTGAGGTAGATGTTTTAGTATTCCCCAATTTCACTCTCTCCCTTTCCCAGAGAAAGCCACCTCAAGATGGCTTAATGCTTGAATTCAAAATTTTATATTTCTGCTTGACTAACAAAATGTTCTTTCTTTTCCTCTTTAACTTATAGTAGACTGGATGTGATATATTCATTTTCATTTCCTTTTAAAAAATCTTTTATTTATTTATTTATTTATTGAATTGAAGTACAAATATCAATGAGACAGTTTTAAGACACCTTAACAGGACGGATTCGGTAAATTAGTACACTGCAAACTGTTTTCATAATGTTTCGGTATCATACAAGGTGCATACATGATATTATGCTTACAGACATTATTATAGCAGATGTGTCTTATTAGTAAATTAAGAGAGTGTAGCTGTTTATGTACATTATTTTTTATACCTGAATTATACCAAAGATTCAATAATTAATACTTTCTACCTTGTTATTTTCCTAGTGCTTGTTCTTAGTACTGGAAGCTGACATAATATCCTGTCCAACCACCATTATTGCAAGTCTTGGCTCTCATAGAATTATGTAGAAGAAGGGCGTTATCTATCCTAACTGTACTGTCCATACACACACATCATGATTCTTTCTTTCTATACTTCTTCCTTTGTCTACACCTGTCAAAGATGGGCACTCATTTGTCATTCAACCAATTTAGGTGCCTGAACTCGACAACACAATCTAACACAGTCAAGCATTCCACAACAATAATGAGTAATCTGAAGAAGTTGTCGACCATAGCCATTTACAGGTTAACTTATTATTATAGCCCTGTGTTGTATACCTCATTTTTATACTTTTATGCTGGATGGGTAAGACCTAGATAGAGCAAGACCTACATATCAAAACATGTAGTTTTTGTTTCTGATGAGGCCAGTGAGGTCCTCTCAGGAATTATCTTGTAATCCTGTGCCTTACTCTGTACATGCTTTGTCTGTGTCATCCATGTGGATGAGTCATGGCCAATGCTTGACCAGTTTGCTCTCTATGAGAGCCTGACAGGAAGTTTTCTCTCCATGAGACTCTCCCTAGGCTCACTGTAGAACTTCGAACTCTTTCCTCTGTGGCTCCATAATCTCCTTGTTCAGAAAATTTGGGGCGCAACTGAGTTTCATGTTGTTGCAGGTTCTTCTATGTCCTGAGTCTTCACTGACCTTGAAAGGCTAGGGCCAAAATGGTGCACTGGCCTTGTAGCTCTTCTGTTTCTCTAATTTGGATCTGTGAACTTAGGTTGTTACCATCCAGAAGAAAAGCTGATTAGTATCCTGCAGCATATGCCATTCACTTTGCCTTATCTGACTGGATTGTTTTTAGCTGTTGTTGTACATTTCTATTTGCATTTCTTCTTTTCGTTTATTATGCTAGGGAGACTACACGAAATTTACACATATGTGTCTGGTTTATTTCACTTATGAGTATATGTTCAAGTGGAATCCACTTCAATATAAATGCTTCAAGCTTATCATTCTTAATAGTTAAGTAATACTCCATTATATAGAAATACCACATCTTTTTCAACCATTCCTCATGTGATGGACATCTTGGTTGTTTCCAACAATTTCCTATCACAAATTATTCTGCTATTAACATAGGTACACATATATCACTCTGATATGTTTTCAGTTCCTCTGGGAAAATTCCCAGTAGGGTGATAGCGGGCTTGAATGGGATTTTCAGTCCTACTCTTTTGAGGAGTCTCCACACTGACCTCCACAATGGTTGTACCAGTCTACATTCCCACCGGCAGTGGAGAAGTGTTCCCTTTTCCCCACAACTTCTCCAACATCTGTTGTTGGTTGATTTCCTTACGATAGCCATTCTTTCTGGAGTGAGGTGGTATCTCAGTGTTGTTTTTATTTGCATTTCATGGATGGCTAGTGATGTGGAGCATTTTTTAAATATATTTATTCACTTCTTTAATTTCATCCTCTGAGAAGTGTGTATTCATCTCAGATGCCTATTTCTGAATTGGGTCTTTAAATTTGAGGGCCCTGTTGTATATCAGTTCTTCATATATTCTAGACAGCAGACCTTTGTCTGATTGTTTATTAAGATTTTTTCAAAATTTTGTGGGTTGTCTTTTCACTTTGTTGACAATTTTTTTGACATACGGAATCTCAAGAAGATTTGATCCCAATTGGTGATTATTTCAAGTGTTTCTCGTGGGAATATAAGTTTGTTCATGAACTCTTTACCTAGCCCTATGTCTTCAAGATTTCCTCTAGCCAACCTCATCAAAAAGAGGCAAAAAATTTCAAGTACATGAAATAAGGAATGAAAAGGGTGAAATCACCACAGACCCAGTGGAAATTCAGAAGATTATCAGTAGTTACTTCAAGAATCTTTATGCTCACAGAACAGAAGACACAGAAGAAATGGACAGATTCCTCAAAAGGTACAAATTACCAAAACTGAACCAAGAAGATATAACTACTCTCAATAAGCCAGTAACAGCCAATGAAATATGAAACATAATAAAAAGCATACCAACAAAGAAAAGTCCAGGTCCTGATGGATTCACAGCCGAAATCTACAAGAAATTTACAGAAGATATAATCCCTACACTCCACAAACTCTTCAAAGAAATTGAAAAGGAAGCAGTCCTGTCAAAATCATTTCTGGAGGCAAATGTTATACCGATTCCAAAACCAGCAAATCATTAAGAAGATCATACAACATGAACAGGTAGGATTCATCCCAGGGATGCAAGGATGGTTCAATATTCGAAAATGTATAAATGTAATATGCCATATTAATAGACTAAAATCTAAAAACCACATGATTATCTCAATTGATGCAGAGAAAGCTTTTTGACAAAGTCCAACACTCATTCATGTTCAAGGTCCTAGAGCAAATTGGAATGCATGGACTCTACCTTAACTTGATAAAAGCCAATACTGACAAAAGCTAATATAATCCTAAATAGGGAAAAACTGAAATCTTTTACTGTTAAATCAGTACAAGACAAAGATGTCCTCTATCACCACTCCTATTCAATATAGTTTTGGAATCATTAGCAACAACTATTAGAAAAGAGGGAGAAATAAAATGAATAAGGATAGGTAAAGAAGAAGTTAAATTATCACTATTTGCAGATGACATGATACTTTACTTGGAAGACCCCAAATATTCCACCAAGAAACTATTAAAACTGATACAGAAATTCAGTAGCATAGCAGGATACAAAATCAGTACTCAAACGTCAATAGCATTCCTCTACAAAGATAACAAGCACACTGAAATGGAAACAATAGAATCAATCCCTTTTACAATAGCACTGTGGAAAATGAAATACCTTGGGATTCACTTAACCAAGGAAGTCAAAGGTCTTCTCACAGAAAATTACAACACACTAAGAGATTATAGAGGATTTCAGGAAATAGAAAGATATTCCACACTCCTGGATAGGAAGAACCAACATTGTGAAGATGGCCATACTCCCAAAATTGCTGTACAGATTTAATTCAGCCCCTACCAAACTGCCACCAACATACCTCCCAGACCTAGAGAAATCGTTCCTAAAACTTATTTGGAACCACAAATGACCTAGAATAGCAAACGCAATCTTGCCCAATAAAGACAAGGCAGGAGGATCACAATTCCTTTGAAATTATACTTCAAGGCCACTGTGATAAAATCAACATGGTATTGGCAACAAAATAGACCTGAGAATCAATGGAATAGATTAGAAGGTGCAGAAGCATCTACGAATACACTCAGCCATGTTATCTTCGATAAAGGAGCCAAACATACTCAGTGGAAGAAAGATAGCCTCTTTGACAAATGGTGCTAGAAAACATGGCTTTCTACATGCTGAAAACTAAAAGTAAAACTTGACCCAGCTCTATCACCATGCACTAAGTTAAAGATCTAAACATTAAAACACAAACACTTCATTTTCATTTCTATTGGTGTTCACTTATGGAATATATATATGTATATATATGAATTTATATATATATATATATATATATATATATATATATATATATATATATATATATATATATATATATATATATATATATATATATATATATATATATATATATATATATATATATATATATATATATATATATATATATATATATATATATATATATATATATATATATATATATATATATATATAGGAATATACACATATATATATATATTGGAATTTATATATATATGATTAATATGTCTACTTTTGCATCAGATCAGACTGTTGAGCATATTCACACTCACTTTCTCAAATGTATTCTATTTATGTGTCACGTTTTGTTTATAAAGCAGGGACTTGGGAGGGAGAAAGTTCAGTGATCTAAGCACCTGCCTGGCAAAGGAAGGACTCGAGTTCGATCCCTGGTACCACATACCATGCCGGCCTCAGAACCCAGGGAGCTCTGTGCAATCCATCAAAAATGGGCTTGACGGACCAAGCCTGGAATCCCAGCACTAGGGAACTGGGGAGGCAGAAACAGGATTATCACTATGAGTCTGAGTTGCATAGTGAGATCCTGTACCAAATAAATAAATAAATAAATAAATACTTTAAAAAATCTTTAGTATAAAAATAGTTTTATTTAACTCACTAATGGATTTCTATCTTCATTATCATCTTCTCCATTTATGCATCATTTATGTCATGTATCATCTATCTTCTATATATCTAATGTTGTCCCTTGCAAACTGTACTTATGTCTGTATATATGTTTATCAAAATTTTTCTTTACTATCAATTTTTCTTCATTTTCTGGAGATGTGGTGTTCATCTTTGTCTTATTTGTTTTCATTCACAAATATGTTTTTATTTTCTAGTAATAATTACAGTCCACCAGGAGATCAATAAGTTGTTCACGAACTGTTAATTGGTGGATGCTCTTCATTGAATTAAAAATTGCCTGCCTATAGACTCAAGGTTGTTCCTTTCATTCCTTAATAGTCCATAGAAGTTCTTTCCCAATTGCTGAGTTGAGATATCTATGGCACCACTAATCTTCATTTCTTACTTAAGACATCTCATCTTTATTTTTTTTCAAAGTAATTTCTGACTAAGTTCTGATGTTCCCATGAAATATAGCCAGGTGAATATTGTTTTCAGTAGTCCATTGTTGTATTCAATGAATTAGAAAATTGGTATTAAATTTTCCATCCAGATATTCTGTCAGACATTCAATCTTGTAATTTTTTTTCAAATATATTTGGTACAGGGTCTCACTACACAGCTTGGAGTTATAGTAATCCTCTTGTTTTCAGTCTCCCCAGCATATGGATTGCAGCCAGCCCTGTCTCGGTGGCTGGCTCAGTGTGCCCAGGGCAGGGCTGGCACAGCATGTACTGCTGGGGATCAAACTTCAGTCCCTGCGCTTGCTTAAGCAGATGCTTAGTCCACTGAGCTATCTTGCTAGTCCTCAAATTTCTAAGTCTATATTCTTTTTTTTTTAATTATATCTCTCTATAGTATCTTACTTTCTTTTCCATATAGCTTTATAATTAAGTTGAATGTACAGCTACTTTAACCACTCTTTTAAGTTACAAAATTTTGTGTTAAGGTCAACTAACTGCCTTCCTGAAAAATTTATTCACTGGATTAGTGCATAATGAAATAAGGTGTCTTGGTTTGTCCCAGGTTGGTGCCAAGCTTGCTATGCTGCCCAGGCTGATCTCAAACTCCAGGTCTTTCTGCATCAGTTTCCTAGCACACCTGAATTATAGGCAAGTGCTGCCAGGCCTCCCTGAAGCTTCATATTCATTGAACAACATTAAAGACTTGCCACCCATAAATGCGTATCTGAATCTATTTATGTGGATTTGAATGGAATGAGTGTTTCGAATCAGTTAGGAGGTAATTGTGTATTACCAATTCTAGACTTTACAGAATGGTGGGATGACACCAAAGATTCACTGCTAGAATTATAATTGAGTGGGGTAGAATATTTTCCCCCATATGAGTATGCAAGAGAAAACAGAAGAATAGGAACATGTCCCAACAATTCTTTCCCAACTACTCTAGGAGGGAGACTAGGAGTGGTTGGCTTTTCTAGGTGAGAAAATTGAAGTTCTGGTGAGACTACTGCAGCCAGGGTTATACAATTTGTATCTGGCAAGGCCAATTGGAAACACCAGCCTGTCATCGCAGAGCTGTGCTTTTGATTGCAATGGATAAACGTCTCTTATGCACAACTCATGCAAAAAGCTCAGACATAAGCAGTCTTGTGCATCTGTAGGAAGGATCCTGATTTTCTAACCACATGGAGGATCTGAATCCAGACAGCAATCACAGGAAAAGGCTCTACCCAGAAGTAAAGAAAAAGAGCCAAAGAATCCAAGAGCAGATCAGTCCAGGAGCAAATCCAGTGCTTGCTGAGCTTACTATCTACCACAAGGCAGAGTATTTCAGTTTCATTTCAAAGCCCATCAGATGAATGCAGATTTGTACATAAGCAAAAATGCCAAAGCGTTCTTGTATTGGAGATCAGGATACTGCAGACTAAACTGAAAATGTGCATCAATCAGAAATTCTATTAGTTTAATTCTAAAATTGATTTATCTTTCCTTTTCATTTATTAACTTTAGTTACCATTTGCATATGATTTTGATCTATGTCTATGTTCAGGACATTTCTCACATAACCCTATTTACCTAGATGATATAATATTCCTATGTTCTTTTTTTAAACTCTACTGTCTTGGGTCTAATCATGCAAATAATTCTAAGTGATGATTAAATAATCAAGCAAAATTGAGGTCATATATGTGAAATTTGTGACACTGAAATTGTCATAGTCTATCTCCCCTAACCATGTTACATTCACTTATTAAAAATGCTCATTCATTTATGCAATGATTATCTATCTAGGAAGTTGATGATAACTTATATTAGAAGACTAAAAATAATAGGCAAAAATGTACTGTACACAGAAAGCTTAAATCTTTCTTCTAGCAATACTTTTCTGGAGTCTATATTGTGTCTTGACAATTCACCTATTCTGTCTTACATGCTAGCTTATATGTGTGCATACTTGGGTATCCAGTGAAGTTCCTTAAACATTCAGGTTGCATCTTTTATTTCATCAATAAAATATCCTTGAAAGCCGCATGCATGCCCAAGTGCTATTTGGATACTGAAATTAATAAACATATCAATGGCCAACACCTGATATTTAAGACACGTGTGAAAGAATACATTTATAGAGTATTAGAAAGAAATTGCAAACATTAATAAAAAGTTTTTTAAAGTGTTTGTGCCTTATAATGATGTGAGGCTAAAATTATAGCCGCATATTAGATAATTTACTTTCTCCTTATAAAGTAGACATTCCCAGATATACCCCACAGTGTTTTTTGATTAAATAATATATATGTCTGTGTTGTGTGTATCATGTGACTTACAGAACTCGAATGTCTCCAACCACATATATGTTCTGCTTCCTGTGCACATGTCTTTTATGTATTTATTTCCTTCTTGCTGCACAGTTCAGGCTTGCACTGATTCTTCTGTCTCAGTCTCCCTAGCACAGGGATTACAGGTGTGCGCCACCATGCCTAGTTTCAAGGCATGCACAGAATGCTTGAGGTTCTGGTCATGCATGGCAGGGGTACCAGGGCTCAAATCCAGGTTCTTTCACTTGCCAGGCAGGTACCTAGACCATTGAGCTGTCTCCCTACCCCCATGCCCATGTCTTGGCACCTATGTGATTGTTATTCTTCCTGTATGAATGTCATTACCTTAATTACTACATACCTTACCTTCATATGCACACAGTATTTGTTTAAAGGCATTTTTTATAAACAATATTCTAACTACTCTATTTTTTGAAATGCACTCTCATCAATCTAAATATGCCAGCAATATCTACTTATCTACTTTTGATCTTTAAAATTTCTTCTTCTTAAATTTATTCTCCATAGAGATGGGCATCACACTGGTTCTATGCATGTGTATCTCCCAGCGAACATAGTATGCATTTAGTATATTCTGTAGAATGAGTAATGGATAAGTAAATAAGTACAATTTTGACTTTGTCATAACATTTTCAAATCCAGATCCCCTTATATTTTAGTTTCTTGTGACCTTAAGCTGCAATCTTCCTGAACTGATATGTAATAAAGAATAGATTATCCAAAAGAACAATTGTTAAAAATATTTACTAAGATAAGGATTAGTTGTAGACACCTGAAGCATGTGCTCTTATGTACCAAAGCATAATTCCATAGGAAATATTGCAAGTATTGCCTTTCATCGCCAAAGTGATACTTCCACCGAATAACGGAGAAGGTACCCAAGGAGAGGGTACCCAAGGATGTGTGACACAAAGGTAGACTTGTCTACCACCAGATTTTGTCTAATTCTTACATTTTTCATCACTTGAATTACTTTCAGTGTAGGATTTAGGCCTGTGCAAAGCCTTGGAAAATGGGTAACAGAAGTATATCTGCTTTTGTCCTACACCCTTCCCATTTTACGTTGATACCTTAGTTATCAATGAGTCAGTGATAATGTTCTTTTTCTTTGCCAGTTCCGCAACACTGCTACATACCCTCACAGTGACCTTAATACTTACTTTCCCTGACTGCCTTTTGTGTTTGCCGTTCTGTTGATTCTACCTAGGGCATCATGCTTGGGCTTCATGGATGCCAGGCAAGGACCTAAGCTTTATTGCCAGGTCCTCTTTTAAAATAATCTCCTCTGACCCTCACATGCTGATGGCTTCATGTCCTTCTGCTGTCTTATCAAAGACCACTTTTATTTCATACCTCCTCAGGCACATCCTCCAATTCTCCATTTGCACATTTTTACTATTCTTGCTTTTTCTTCTTATCTGTTGTAACAATACAACACACTACACATCTATCTACTTGTTAGGCCACTTCATCCTGACTGCATCTGTGTTCACTATTTGAAGCCTCAGAGAGGCTCATAACAATTTGTTAGAGAAAAGGAAGACTGAAATGAAGGTTAATGATGTACCTAAAAATAGAACTCAAAGCATCACACACACAGACACAACCACCTCCTCTGAGTGGGGGTGGTCAGGTGGTAGCTGTAGCAGCAGCTGCAAACATGAGTTTCTAAGTTTGGCTGCAGGTGTGTTGGAAAATAGCAGAGGTACAGGTTATTCTATGCTCCCCAGATAGTCAAGCTTTCAGAATTTCACATGAAATGCAAGCCAAGAAGAGAAAGATTGAAAGAAGGAAGGCATAAAAATTGCCAAAAGGATTTAACTTGCTCGAATATAGTGAGAAAGAAGAAAAAAAACATTAAGATGAAACACAATCCCTTATGTTTGTGATGCAGGAGGCCATCAATAAACACATCGTACATGGATGGAATACACACACACACACACACACAAAAAAAAAAATAGGCTATATATAATATATATATATATATATATATATATATATATATATATATATATAGTATATATATCAAAGAAGTAGGAGTTGAAAATGTATATATTTCGCTTATATTAGCTAATGTCCTCAGCAAGTTATGTAAACTATCCTTCTTAGAAAAGCATGTATTACTCAAATGAAGATCAAGACCAAGGCAGATTTTATTTTGTTGGCCTTCAGAAATTATGAATTTGCACAATTCAAGTAAGATGTTTAGCACTGTTTCTAAGGAGGGGTGAGCTATTTGTGGATTGTAATAATTATTATTGAGATATTATCTGATTTGAAAGCAGAGTTGAAGAAAACAAAAAGAAGCACAAATGCAAAACTAGTGAAGCCAGAATTAAGATAAAAAAGAGTCCAGGAATGGTAGGTGATGGGGAAAGGCCAGCTCCACTGCACAGCCACTGTGCCCCTTGACATCCTAGTAGAGCCCAGCCTGGGCGTGCAACTGTGCCCAGCTGCAGTTCGTTGCCTAGTAGGCAAAAATGGTCATGGAACTATGTTCCAGTCCATGGAACAGAAATTGGATTATCAGGGTGGAACTTCTCAGGAAGCACTTTAAACTAATGGAGACTTGCTCAACTTGCCTGAGACTCTTTCCTCTCTCCCTTTACCTCCCCTTTTCCTGAAATACAAGCCACGCCCTTATAGCTTGTGAAGAATTTGGGGCAACATTAAGAAGGGGATTCTGAGCTATGTATTTCAGATGAGAGAGACAAAAAGTTTCACTATCTGTAGGTCCATCATGAACTGCCACCTCTAGATTCTTAAGAAAGGTCCAGAGCTGGCCAAAGAGCTCAGTGGATTAAAGCACCTGCAAGCAGGTGCAGGGGCCTGGGGTTTGATCCCCTCACCTGCCATTCTGGCCCTGTATCTAGGGAATGCTGAGATGGCAATTAAGACTGGGTGTAGTGATGCATTCCTGTCATCCCAGCTCTAGGGAGGCTGTAAGCAGACAAATTACAATGAGTCTGATCTAGTAGTGAGACCCTGAACACCCTATAGACCCTTCCCCAAAATACAAAAAATGAAATAAATAAATAAATAAAAATAAAAAAGAAAGGGCCGGCGGTATAGCTCAGCGGACTAAGCGCTTGCTTAGGTAAGCGCAGGGACCAGTGTTCGATCCTTGGTTCCCCAAGCCGCGCCGGCCCCGCCTTCGGGTGCGCTGAGCCGGCGATGCAATCCGGGCGTGGTGGCGCATGCCTGTAATCCCAGCACATGGGAGGCAAAAAGCAGGAAGATCACTATGAATGTGGGTTGCATGCATAGTGAGACCCTGCACCAAAAAA